>JAJLVX010000030.1:0-58352 GCA_030564525.1 Liangdongia berthetii | reverse complement strand
TTCTTGTATTGGAATATTTTTATTGGTAACAGTGACTTTGACGTTGAAGAGAACTACAACTATATACGTGAAATCAAAACCTAAGCATGATGATACAAACATATACACATAGATAAATAATATACAGGGGGAAAACAAGCAACCAGTTAATTTTATAAATCCAAATCCAAATTCATTTCTTTGTAGGCGATGATGATGATGCTGCTGTAGCATCAGGTGCAGGAGTTGAACTTGGTTGTTCACCTTTCTTAGCTCTCTTCTTGTAAGGCTTTCTAGGTTTTCTCAAAGATCCATCCTTATTATATTTACGTTTTGGCTTTGGTTCTTCAGCATTTGTTGACTTGTCGTTTGCACCATTACCATTATTGCTATTGCCATTGTTATTATTGCTATCACCACCATCATTGCCAACATCATCTGTCCCACTCTTCTTTTCATCACCATCAAGACCAAGCTCATCATCACCATCATCACCATCATCGTCGTTCAAAGCAGCGGCATCTCTCTTCATGCTCTTTCCCTCCGTGCTTTCAAATTGTCTTCTAGCATCAGAGATAATCTTTTGTAGTACCAATAGTTCAGCAACACGCCCATGCTTCACGGGGTCTTTTCTCAATGCAAACTTGAAGTCCTCCACCTTGATCTTTTGTCTATGTGTGGTTTTGGCGAACGCAGCAGCCTCGTGGCAGGTATCGATGATGTAGTTTATAAGCACGTCTTCAAGCACGTTAACAGTGTCTGGAAGGGGCTCTTCAACGTCTCCAAAGGCGTAGAGAAGAGACTTGACGTCACCGGTGAATAGTCTTGTCTTCTTTCTGCGTCTCTCGGTCATGCGTTATAATCTTCAGAGTTCACAGTGGTTTCTAATCCAATCCTGGAAGAAATAATACTCTTCTCTTAGAAGACCAGTTTGATTACGTTTTTTTCTTCTTTTCAAAAATTATAAACATCAACAAAAATTTGAATATCAGCCAAAAACTGACAAAACGAAGAAGAAGAAAGAGAGAAGAAGAGAAGGGAAGGAAAATGGTGGTAAGGAAGAAAAGCAAAGTCAAGAAGACAAAGACATTCACAGGCTGTGGTACTTGTCGCTCAAGAAAAATCAAGTGTGACCTGAGAAAACCATTTTGTGCCAGATGCGAGAAGAGTGGTCTCCAATGCGCAGGCTATCAAATTAATCTATGTTGGTCAAAGCCCATAAAGTTCGACAAGTATGGCTACCAACTACCACAGAGCAAAGACGACGAGGATGGAGTTGGCTTCCAGAGGCGGAATATTGATTTCGTCAAATACGATCGGGAGTACGAAACATATGATGAGATGGATCGAGATTTGGCTTTGCTTCATGCCCCAGATTACTCGTTGATCGAGAACAAACAGACATGGATACAAGGACAGTTTGGTGTCTTTGAAGGACTGATAAATGTGCCCGAGCACTTGATGAGAAAGAGAAGAAAGTTGAATAAAAACAAGTATGCTGCTGTTGTCGCTGCGGCCAATTCAAATACAAATACAAACGGTAATGGCAATTCAATTTTAACATCAAATACCTCGGTGAATGGATTGATATTCACTCCTAATGAGTCAACGAGGAGTAACACTATGAGAACTAATATGAGCGAAAGTGCTAGTGAAGCGAATACAAATACTCCACTCCCTTCATCCACCGGAAGAAATCTCAACAGCAACAATGGTGTTTCCCAAGATAGTCCCTTTTCACACGAATGGCTATCTAATGAATTAAGATATGATGCTTTACTGTCTGCAACAGCTGCTATTCCAGAGAATAACCAGTTCTTGGACTTTTTATATCCTTTTCAGGAAAATGATCTTGTCCCATATGAAAGACAAGTGTTTGATGCTTTAAAGATCCACAACACAACTCTACCAACCATACAAGAACCAGTATCGGATTATACACTAAACACATCAGAATCCAAGATGCCTGAAGATGTTATTAAAATGATCCATGTGCCACAGAAACAATTTCTCAGTATACAAATGCCATCAATGGGATTGCAAATTAGTCCATTGCTGAAGTTTTTATTGGATTACTGGGGTGAGAATGTTGCTGATTTTATGACTGTTATTGCATTTCCTTCCAATCCATGGAGAACTATATATTTCCCAAGAGCGTTGAGTGCAATTGGTGATTTGGTTGGGACTGGGAAAACTTCAGATTCAAGAAATTCCTTGTTGAATGCATTGCTTGCAGTGTCTTGCTTCAATCTCCAATCAAGATTCGAGAAAGGTTCTAAAGAGATGAAGTTCTTTTTAAATCTAGGTATTGAATTTAGATTACAAGCTTCATCTTTTTTGAAGAAATTATTACACAGTGAAGAACAATTAGAACATGGGAAATATAAAGACATCATCACAGCTATTTTATCTATGAATACTATTGATGTTGTGTGGGGTACTATGGCTGATTGTCAATACCATTTATCTATTTGTGAGGGCATCATTGCTAAAAGAATGCAAAAGAGACCTAAATTGAGCAATAAAGCTAAATTATTACATCGAATCTTTTCCTTCTTAAAGACTATGCAAGATTCGACAAACACAAACAATTTAAATAGAAAAGATGATAAACTAAAGGCCAAGATTGAAGAGGTTTACAACAGTGATGATACCCCAGATGGTAATTATGTTTTCAGAGAGAACATGGAGAACAATGGGAGAATTGAGATCCAAAGAGGTGTTTCTGAAAATATCATTAAATATGAACCCGAGTTTATTGAAGAAATTGCAAACTGCAGAGCTATAAAGGGTGGTGATGTATTATTTTTCACAGATGCATTGTATGGGTTACCATATTCTTTGATATCTTTATTTAATGAAATGGTATTGCTATTTAAAGTTAAACTATACCAAACACCAGATGCTAAATTCTTTAAATACAGTGAATCATTCGAAAAGAAATTACTTTCTTGGGATATGGAATGGATATTGAAGAAAAACGGTGAATTCCCAACAGATTTACACCATGGGATTTATGATCATTGTATGAGTTTTTACTATGGTGTTCTTATTTATTACTACACAATGATTAAGGGAACCAAACATAAGGATTTGTCTTATTATGTGTCAAAGTGCATTGATCATTTAGATTCATTACAAGTGCTGGTATCAGGACAAAAGATTAAGATCTTACCATTGTTTTGGCAAGGGTTCATTGCAGGATGTTCAGCAGTTGGTGAAGAGATGCAAGATCGATACAGACAGTGGTCACACGAGCTGAGTAAGACTGGGATGGGTACGTATTGGGGTGCTCGACAGATTATGTTTGAAGTTTGGAGAAGACGCGATGCTGGTGAGGTTGATGATTGGCTAAGTGTTCACAAGGATTGGGAGATGAACTTGATGCTTGTGTGATTTATTAAAATTATAAATGATAAGAATCAAGATTCAATAGAACTGTAGAATCTAAAAAATACTATTACACCTCAAGAGTCAAACCCCCACACAAACGCGTACCATTTCCTGATTAATCACGTATTAAATTAAACCACGATCAAACTTCAATTTACACCCATAATGTTGCATTAGTTGAACTGTTGAGTTGTTCAGCCTTTCCAACTTAAATCCAATTGAGTCAAAATTGAGTCAAACGATTCATAAAAAATACTCAATGAGGAAATAATGTTGAATCAAAACACCCACCAAAATTGATGAAGAGTGAAAAGTTTTATACACCAACAAATAAATCATTGACTTATAATAATGACATATTATTCTTCTTTCTGTTCTTCATCTCTTTTCATCTCATTCACCAACGGAGTGTAATAAAGCTAATATTTAATACCCAGAATGTCTAAAGACTCATCGGACGTTGAGATTGATGTTGAAGACATAAAGTCAACAGCAACAACCACCACTTTCACTCCAGAAGAACAGAAAAGATTAGACAGAATCTACATCAAGCTAGATCTGAGAATCATCCCCGCATTATGGTGTTTATACTTCTTGACCTCCTTTGGTTCCTCAGCATATGGTAACACTTTAACCATGAACTCTGAGTCTCATCACTCATTGATCCAAACGTTGAAGTTAACCACACACGACACTTCCACAGCTTCTGCTTTGTATTACGTGGGGTACATCATCTTCGATGTCCCAATGAACATCATGATGACCAAACTGGCACCACAAGCGTGGTTGTCCCGTATCGTGCTTACTGTTGGGCTGGTGTATGCCTGTTATGCTGCTTTGGACAATGCAGGTGGGATTATTGCTATTAGATTCATCAGTGGTATTGCTGGTGCTGGTACTTGGCCTGGGATGTCATACTATATTTCACTATGGTATCCTCCTCATAGATCGACTAGAAGAATTGGGTATTATTTCACTGCTGCTCAATTGAGTGCTTCTGCAGCTGGGTTAGTTGCAGCTGGTTTCCAAAAGATGGATATGACCAGAGGTATGGAAGGTTGGAGATGGTTGTTCTTGGTCTATGGTGTCATTACTGTGTTTGTCAGTTTGTTACTATTAGTCTGGTTGCCTGATAATGATCCAGATAGAGTTTCTAGATTTCAATTCTTTAATGGATTAAAGAAATTGAATCCATATCCATTGAATGCAGAAGAAAAAGAATTACATGACCGTGAAATGAATTTATACAGAAGAACAGTTTCATGGGATTTCAAAACATTGACAAAGATATTCTTTGATCCAAGATTATGGCCACTAGTCATGATGTATTTCGGTGTTGTTGGTACTGGGTTTGGTTTAGCAGTTTTCGGTACCACTATTATCAAGGCTGTTTTACATGCGTCATCCATTGATATCTCTTTGTTATATGCCCCAATCTGGTTATTTGATTTGGGTGCAATTCTACTATTAACCCCATTATCTGATATTTTCAAGAAATTTAGACCATTAGTGTTTTCATCAGCTACAACAATCATTATTGTGGGTCTAGTTGTTTGTACTTATGCAGGACCAAAATGGTCTAGATATGGTGGTTTATTGATTGCAGGGTTTGGGTTAGGTCCAACAGTGCCAACTTGTATGTCCATGGCTGCAGACATTTTTGGTACAAGACATGGGCATATTGGTGTCGCAGTTGCCAGTGCTCTGGTCAGTGGGTTGGGTAACTTGGGTAGTGTTGTGTGTACTTACGCCTTGTACTCTGGCTGGCCTGATGATGCGAAGAGAAACTATGAATACTCTAACATGATGATGGTTATGATTTGTGGTGTTTCAATCGTGTTTGCCATTATTTCACCAATTCTTGGTGCATATTTGGATAAAAGAGAGTCAAAGTCTCAAGTTTCTGATGATTATGGAGTTAACAGTGATGTTGATGTTGTTGAAACTACACAAGAGAAATGAATAAAATGAAGTAGGCATTGATGATCACGAGGGAGTTTTTGAAATTTAATTGTTAATAGTTTAATTATAATTGCATTCGTATATTAAAGCGTAGTTTGTTCAAGCATTAATGACTTATGATCTATAAAGATGAACAGTATATGAAATAATAGATACAAGCAGATTGATTCCAAGTATAACAACAAGTGCAATACTGATAAAATAAAGTTCTTTATCAGCACGTAACGACAAGAATGATCCATTGACAACATAAGTGCTATATAAATCACTAATCATCTTGCTTGGTGAACTTTTCCATTTATTTACAAAATATCCATGTTCCAAACTTAAACCATCAACATCTCTCTCAATGACAGAGATAAGCTTGTCAAGAGGAACGGCACACTCCTGTCTAAAATCACGAGAATCAGAGCACCCAGGACCAAGGTCTTCATTGTTCACAGTAGCTGCATGTTGGACTGCTAGTGATTGTAGAGCTCCCTTAACAAAGAGACGAGCTCTAATGTAGTCCAACTTCGGAAACAATGTGAAAACTAGCATTGCGGTGATGGCACAAAGCAGACAAAGAGTGTTTACAACACAGATGAATAGTAATGCCTTGGAGCCATTAATATGTTTCATGATGGCGACTAGTGCAAAGTTAACCAGTACAAGAGCAGCAATAAGAGCCCAGTTGACAACTTTGTTGATCCGGTTGTAGTGGTCATTTTCATCAATAACTTTAAGACTTGCATTGAATGTTGAGAGTGGTGTGTATTGTGGTGAGTTATTATCAGTCATCTTGATTTTTCTGTATGATTGAACAGTTGAAAAGTTATATATTGATTATTGGTGATTATTGGTGAAGTTTTATATTTTTTGAGGCGCAACTCAAGCGATGAGAGCATTCATCCTCTTTTGTAAAACTCTAACTGGCTAGAATTATATTTAGCCACTGCACTACTAATTCTCATCAACAACATCAAGTGCTTGTATTGAAACATGTATATTTATTACCAGATTCATTTCATCCATCGGAGAGATATTTCAGACATTGAATCTCTGGAATATGTATACTCAGGATTCAGTGTTCAGTAATAAATATACTATTTAAGGTTTAGCCAGCTCAACTGCAACACCACCTTTATTTGCACTCTCTATAGCAGCAACGTAGAAAGCAAAATGCTGGAATGTCTTTCTTGGACTACCAATTAACAAATTCTTATTCTTTTTTGATACAGCATCGTAGAAATTAGCATACTCAGCACCAATACCACTGGTCTCATTTTCTTCAACTTGAATAACTTGTGGTTGCTTACCACCATCCACATAGGTAGTGACGATTTTTGGTTTTCTTGGACCAGTGAAATCAATTGATACAGAACCATTTGTACCATAGATGACCAAATCATTACCTGCTTTGGTGTTACCAACAGCAGCGATTTGAATAAAACTACCAATTACACCAGAACTCAATTGAACAGCAGCGTGTAAAACATCTTCAGCGCCTGATTGTTCTCTAACTTGTTTAGTGAAAGCTGTGACTTTGGAAATATCACCAAGGACAGAGGTTAAAAAGGCGATTTGATGGACACCAGCATCACTTAGGAATCCACCAATATGTTCTGGGTTGGTTCTCCAGCTGGTGTTCCAATACTTGTTTTCCTTGTTAAAAATAGAGACAGATCTATGAACAAAAGATACAACTTCACCAATGGATTCCAATTGCTTCTTAACAACATCAATTGACTTGAAATGCAACCAGTTTTCAGAAATCATGATTGGAATATCGGTAGATTCAGCCAATGCGACGATTTTTCTAGCATCTGTGATTTCAGCAGCAATTGGCTTCTCAATCATAATTGGTTTACCGGCATCAACAGCAGCCTTAATAGTTTCGTAGTTGAATTGGACTGGAACCAAAGCATCAATGGCATCAATCTGGTCATCTTTTAGCAAGTCTTGTAAAGACTCGTAAACTTTTGATTCTTCAATACCAGCTATTTTGGCAAAATCCAAAGCCTTAGCTTTTGTTCTGTTGAAAGCAGCTTTTGCGACTAATTTATCATTTTTTTGTAATGCTGGTAAATGGTCATCCCTAGCAAAGATACCGGTACCAACAAACCCAACGTTTAAAGACATTTTATTTGATTTGATTCTCAACTGTGATTTAATTGTATATTGTAACTTGTAACTTGTAAATTGTAATTACTTGTATAATAAGGAATAATTAGAAATGAGGACTTAATTATTTTTTAATCTGAAGCTGTGTATTCTATAGGCTATTTCTCGGCTATTTGTTCAATTCAGTGGTTTGCACTACGGTTATAATTAATAATAGGAACTGGGACGTCAGGATTCAGGAACTATGATAATTATAGAGAATGGTACATGGTACATGAGAATTAAATAACTTACGCCTGCAATCTGCTATAATTACTCTTCTGTACTTTCTAGGAACTCTGCAATTGGGTGAAGTGGTACTTGGCCAGATGAATCATCCTGTCAAGCGACCATTGTTGATCCTCATCATACTTCTTAAGCCGTCGTATATCTAATGTGACTCGTAGTGACTCGTAGAAATAGATTGAGTTCCTGTAATGATGTCAATGATTCATGTAATGGCAATATAAACGAATTTTTTTTTTCACAATAGCTTAATGTTTATTTCTAAATTTTTTATTTAATCTAATGTTATGTCAAAAGGGTTCGAACCGACAATAGTCAGCCGGCGGCTGAACCTGACCGCTGTACTACGGGCCCAAGAATTGGTACTCCCCGGTGGGCATTGGGCAACCACACATATATTAAAAAATATTTATAATTATTTTATTAAAAGCTACTCACGAACTCGTTGGAACAGCACCCTAAATGCGATTTCTGTGGATTGAACACAGGACCTCCAGATCTTCAGTCTGGCGCTCTCCCGACTGAGCTAAAACCGCCCACCTATGACGTTTAAAATCGACCAAAAAGCCATGCCAAAACCCAGCAAAAAAATTTATTGCAAAAATGGCCTGAAAACTCGACAATAAAAGCTAGAAAAAGGACAATTAGCATTCAATTGTTAGTTGGAAACCATGTTTAAGCTAATAATCGATCTTTTTAAACGTTATCGTATTCTATTAACACAGAAATAGGATTAAACGACGGCACTACAAGATGATCCAGATTCCAGACAGGCAGCGGGCAGCGTAAGACAAACAAAATTCCTGTTTAGCCATCAACCTTGTCTAGCTAGAGTCTAATTACCACAATAACAGGCTACGTCAGGCTACTAGCTATTTATTTACTAGCAGTCTCTGCCTACAGGTGCATTTGCTGCTTAAAACAAGATGCACTCCAGTAAATCAGCTCATCAGGTTGCTTTTGGCACTCCCAAACAAGCAACAAGTGAACAGACAAGAGTGATAACTTATATACATATATAGATATAGATATGAATGTATAGATCACAATAATTGACCAGTACATCACTACATCACATCATCAAATTTGCTTATCCATTTCATCATCGTTTCTCCAAGTTTCTGAAGTTTGTTTGAATCATATATGAACTTTAACAACTGGGGTGCATATCAAGAAGCTATAACTGTTATAATTTATACATATATTAATCCATTTCTCTACGTCATTAAATTTATCTCACCAGAGATTAAAAGTAATCAGTCAACCAGTTAACCAATATGGACAACAAGTACCAGCTGCTATTCGAACGCTCATCTTTCACAGCATTCAACAAACCAGTCAATGCTAGACTCAGCTGCCCAAAGAGAAACTCACTCCCAACACTCCCTAGCTCATGGAATAACACTTGCTCATATGAAGACTATGAGGCTTTCAGATCTTGCTCCTTATCTCCAACCCCACCAAGAGCAGACCCTATCACCTTGGGGAGATCACAGTCAACTACTGCAGCTGCAACTTACAAAGATGAATCTGGCACAACTTCACCCTCTTTACAACGAAGACAAGAGCAACAGCAACAGGGGCCACAACAACTAGAATCCCCAGTCTCGTGCAACAACAGTATCATCACAATGAGTGACAGCGACTCTGACAACGCCTCCACAACGTCACCTACCTCCAGTTGTTACAAGAGACACCATCATAGACGTGAATCTGTTGCTATAAGATTTGAAGACCCACTCAAACCTGATGATAACTCTGAATTACGCCAATCTTTACAAAACTACAAGTTGAGTTAACTTGGATAAATGTGTTAATCTAATTGAGTTGGATTGAAAGTTGAAACTGATTCCTCAAACACTGGTTGTTTCTACCCACTATATTTTACGATGCTTACGATGCTTATGATGCTCTACGATGCCTATGATGCATTTGCTACAGCTTGCACTGATTGTTCACTTCTACAATTGTTTGGTGCTCCTAAAAACAAGATACCATCCAAACAGTAATATACCTTTGACCAATGAACCCCTTTATGAATAAATGCCTATATCATTATAAATTATAACTGTTCTATAGTTGTAAGTACCAGTACCAGTACTATAAACCGTATACCTGATGTCCGGGTGTTTTTGTTTTTAGATTTGCATAGAATATTCCACAGGTAAATAAACAATTAACAGATCATCAATAACTACAAAACACAATTGAGTTACAACAACAACCACAACACTCGCTAGTTACTAGTTACAAGGATGGTCAAGTTGCGCAAGGAGAACTACGACGTTGGCTATGCCGTCTATGGCGCCAAATTCTTGAACCCAACCACTCTTTTAGTCACAGGTGGTGACGAAGCTGTGGGTAACAAGTTGACTGCATTCACAATTGATTTCGAAAGAAAAAAGAAACCAATCAAGAAGTTCAGAGAACTAGCGTTGAAAGATGAGAATGATGTTCCGACAGTATTAGACGCAAATAACAACATCATCTTATTGGGTTCAAATGAAGGTATTGACTCAATGAGAGAAGGCCAGAATCATAACTTGCAAAAATTCGTCTTTTATAAAGAACACTTGAAATATCTAACTTCAACATCATTGGAGAAGATGACATCTGCTAAAACCCATCAAAAATTGATTAAAATTACCAATGACGCTACTGTTGCCGCTATTGCATCTTCTAAAATCCCAACGGTCATTCATATTTTGGATCCAGTTAATTTATTTGAAAAATATGAAATTGAAACTAATAACGAAGTCAAGGACCTAGATATTTCTCCAGATGGTAAGACATTGGCTTACATCACTCCAAAAACATTGGAAATCATTTCAATTGTTACTGGGAGATCATTACATCGTCGTACGGATTTTAACAAGAATTGGACTCTTTCAAAACTAAAATTCTTGGATAATGACTCTGTCATTCTAGCTGCTGATTTACCCAAAGAAGGTGCTGTTTTAGCCAAATTATCTTTGAACAATAAGCTGAAAATTATCAAAGAAACTTCAGTTAAAAAGTTGAAAAATATCACAGCATTGGCTTGTAATGAACAAAACGCTGTCATTGCTTTATCATCAGGTGAAAATAGCATTGTTCTATTCAAAGCGGTTTCTTTCAAGCAAATCAAGCAAATCAATGATGTTCATCAGTTCACAATCACTGCATTGACATTTTCTCAAGATGGTAAGTTTTTAGCTAGTGGGTCTGTTGCGAAATCAATCAATATCATGGAAATCCCAAATAAATTGGGTGTTGATACACATAGAATCTACAACTTCTTTATGACCTCATTCAAGATCCTGTTATTGGCAATTGTTGCCCAATTAGGTTGGTGGTTTTATACAAATCGAAAACCTGGGTTTGATGTTGATATTTCAGAATATTTCACATTAAGACAAAACACCCCGGGCCATTTGAATTCATTTACTGAAAATGGTATTGTAAGTGCATCATCAAGCCTGGAAACTACTGTTGAATTCACATCTACAAAATCCATCATTGAACCAAGCCCTGCAAAGAAGATTATTGAGCTTGATTCTAAGAAGACAACACCTGCATCTGAACCAAAAATTACACCTACAATTACTAGTATTCCTAATCATGTCAAATCTGACTCTGATTCTGAAACCACAACCAAGAAAAAGAAGAAGAAGAAGAAGACAAAAAAGTCAAAGAAGAGTAAAAAGTCTAAGAAGACCACTGAACAGTTGGAAAAGAAGGATGATAGTACAACTAATAAAGAGGGTACTGCCACCGTTTCAAAGCCAACTGTTATTGTTTCTCAAGCAAAGGAAACAGCTCAGCAATTGTCATCTACTTCTAACAATTCTACAAAGGTTGGTTCAACTGAGAAGAAAACTTCTACATCTAGTTCTACTTCATCAACAAACACTCCTCTTTCAAAGATTAAAAATGATAAATTAAAACAAGAAACTGTTTCTTTGTCAGATTTATCTAGAGCCACATCCACTTCATCACTACCATCATTAACTACCAGTACACCAACATCCAAAATTTTACCAAGCTCAAGCTTAAGTTCTTCAAGTTCAACATCAAACACTACAACAAAACAATCCACAAAAGAAACTGAGAAGTCCACATCAGAGTTGGAACCATCTTCAACTCCTTCATCAACTCCATCTTCAACTAAATCAACTCCAAAAGAAACTGATATTGTCTCAAAAGCACCAGTGGTTGAGCCAATTGTTGCTGCTGATAACAAAACTAATGCTACAATTCCTGAAGTTGCTGACCTTGAAGTTGAATTTCAAGATTTAGATGGTGAGATCCCAATTGTTGGTAATATTACAGAAGCTTTGAATGATAATAAGAATACTACCATTGTTGAAGTTACTGAATCAGAGGAGAAGGAAGAAGAAGAAACATCTTCAGAAAGTGAATCTAGCTCTACACAAACCTCAACTGAAAGTGAATCAGAATCAGAATCAGAATCAGAATCAGAATCAGAATCAGAATCATCTACTACTGAGGAAATTGTCTCTGTTAAGACTTCAGCCACTTCAAGTGTTTCTATTACATCCACATCTTCTACGTCTACAACTTTGAACAATACAAGCTCTCCAACTGTTACTTCAACCACCTCCATTAATGAAACCAACACTGCTTCTATTGCTACTGTTGATGAGGAAGAGAAATTAATTCCAGTTGAAAAACTTGAACTAGAAAAGACAACAAGTTCTATTCCAGTTGTTGAAACTAAACCAACTTTAAAAGCTGAAAAAATAGAGGATATCGACGAAGGTGCTGAAGCAGATGATGAACAAGAAAGTGATGAGGATGATGATGATGAAGAAGAAGACAGCGAAAGTGAAGAAGAAAAGGTCACTGCCTTTGCTACAACACAAGTTGTTTCAGCCACTAATACTTTTGTTGAAATGTCTTCTGTACCACATATTAACTCTTCTGTTACCACCAAAGACACCACTGAAGCTGTCGATTCTACCAAGGTTGAAGCTCCGATCAAGTCAGAAACTTCTGTTCCTGTTTCCGTTGAAGATGAAGGTGAAGATGATGACGACGAAGACGAGGAAGAAGAATCAGCTGAAGAGACAGAATCAACCGAAGAAAGTGAAGAATCATCTTCTGAAGATGAAATTACAGTTACTTCTACGGTATCAACTACATCTTCTGTTTCTGCTTTAACATCAAACACTGTTGAAGAAGCTAAAGTTACAGAAATTATCACCAACAAGACTTCAAATTCAGAAATAGATATTACAACTGAAAAAGTTGTGACTGAAACCGTTGTTCCACAAGAGAGTGAAGCTCAAACTGAAACACCAATTGTGAAACCTGTAATTGAAACTGTTACTAAAATTGAATATGTTGGAAAACCAGAAGAGGTACAACTAGAGACTGATGATAAAGTTCCAGAACTTGTTTCTGATAATGGTTCAACAGATTTAAGTGAAGGTTCAGAACCAGAAACTGCATCTGACTCAGATGTTAACATTCAACACATTGAAGAGATTACAGAAGGTGTGGAAATCCAAGCTAATACTGCTCAAACACCTGTTGAGGTGACAACCACAACATCAATCCAGGAAACTGCAACAGTTGTGTCTTCAGTTACAGAAGAAGAAGAAGATGATGAAGAATCAGAAACATCTGAAGAACAAGAATCAGAATCAGGGGAAGAAGAATCAGAAGAAGAAAGTTCTTCAGAACCAGAAATCTCCAGTACACAAAACTCAATTCATCCTACTGCATCTGCTCCAGCTTTTAATCATGATGAACTATAATATTAATATAAGTTCTGAACCAAATAGATAGACAAAACAACAAAATCACAAAAACAAAAAGACTTTAATGAAAAGTTGCAAAATAATATAATTTAGTTTTTAGTTAATGCGTTATTGCATGTAGATATATCAAGATGTATTCACGTTACTTATGTATCAAGTAATGAACAGCTACATCATTACGTACAATAATAAACTAGTAATTAATTAAATAACATTAGACATATAAAAGATAAAATCATCAAAAGCATCACAAATAATAAAATAATATAAAGAACTCAATTGTCCAAAACACAACAAAAATTACATAACTTTAATACCCAGAAACAGTTTCTGGCAAATTCTCACAAGTTGTAAAGAACTGCTCATCATTAACCTCCTCTTTATCATCACAAAAACTATTCTTAATCTCCTCCAACAAACCATCAATCTCAGAGATTGTGGACACAACAGGCTCTTCAATGATGGTCTTGTCCTGAGTGACATCACCATCAGCATCACCATGAGTCAAATCTGGAACGTCATCGCCCATGATACTGGTGCTATTAGTGGCCCTTGTGTCCTTACTGCTGCTCTGCTCAGACAAGGAAGCTGATGACTTGGAGTATGAGGATGTGCACACCGAGACGAGTCTTCCTCTTGGGGTGAATGGGATTTCTGGGATGGAGTCGACATTGACACGCAATTCTGGGTTGTTGTTATGGATGTTCAATGGGGATGTTGACTTGCCTGAACCGTCGTTGATGTAGGACAAGGAGCCGGAGGACTCAGAGGTTGGGATCTTGGAGAGGTTATCAGTACTAGAGTTCTTCTTGAAGAATCTTGGGATAGCAGAGGTGATTGGGGAGGTTGGAGAGCCCAAGTTCTTGACACTGGCAAATTTCGAAAACCTTTTTTGTTTCTTGTCTTGTTGTCTGCTGTCAGTGTTATCAGTGGTTATTGAAAGGGTTGACTGTGAAGAGTATTGCTTAAGACTCTTATCCATTGAGTTTGGGGTCATTGGTGACGACTGTGAGTTTGGGAACTTTGGGGGATTGGTAAGTTCTGGGGTGGCATAGCTTGGTCTTGGTGGTGCCTCAACGTTGACTGGTGATTGTGGGGGAGGCCTTCTATGTTGTAGATTCTTGTAAGGATGGGATGAGCTTCGTTTGTGGGCTGGTGGAGAAGAGCTATCAATCTTTAGAGACTTGATGGAAGGTGAATGAGAAGTTGAATATGACTTTGGAGTTGGTAAGACTTCAGGACCAGTGGAAGCAGTAGGATTAGGAACAACAGGAGCACTAGAAGCAGTGTTCAACATCGAACTATCAGATGGATAAACAGAAACCATTTCAATTTGCTCAGCATTGGAAATCAAAGAATTGTTGTTGTTGGTATCAATAATCAAAGGTGGAGGAGGACCCATCATAACAGGTCTAGAAACTTGTTGTGGAGGAGTAGCAATTCTTTGGTTTGGAATGATTGGAACAGGCAATTGCTTATTTCTTTGTTCTGGAGTAGTATGGTGATGATGTTGACGATGATGAGGACGGTGATTTGGGATTTGTGGTGGCTGTTGATGTGGTGGATGAGATGGTTTTAGCTGAGCAGGAGCACCTAGTTGTTGTTGTTGTTGTTGTTGTTGCTCAGCATCTGGAGTGGTTGGCAATGGAGAGTCAGCCACCTTCTTTTGTGGAGCAGGTGTAGTAACTTGAACTGGATGCTCAGCAGGAGACTTTCTAGCAGGCGACTTTCTAGCAGGAGATGGCTTTCCAGCAGAGTCAAAACCACCATGGATATCTCTTGGAGAAGAAATCTTGGATAAGTCTCTTGTTGGAGTCTTTTTACTTAATAATGAGTGCTGTTTCTTTTGCAATGATTTCTTCTTACCCAATGGAACAGCAGCAGGTAATAATGCATTAGCAGCACCAGCAGAAGCAGAGTCTCTCTTCTTCTTTGGAGTAACTTTACTCAACTCAGCCTCCTTGTCAGTATCAATAGAGTCAGCAGCAGAAGATGGAGGAGTTAGATAACGGTTGTTAACCGAAACCTTTTCATCAGAAGTGATGATCAACCAATCACAGTCACCAATGGTTTTAGTCAATTTCAAGACGACAGTGTTTTGCAAGTAACCCAAGAAAGTTTCATATTTCCAAGAGTTGATGAACCATTCACTGATTTCCAGTTTAGAGACTCTAATTGGGTTCTTATCCAAAGTTTCCAAGTTTGAAGAGAAGTTGAAGTTGATTGTATCAGCAATGAATGATTCGTTGTTGAACCCAGCAGCACCATTAGCACCAGAATCTTGATCAAAGCCATATCTCGAGAAATCATTGATAAAAGTTGAAATCAACTCTTTGTTGTCAAATAGAGTACCGTTTTTCAAATTCTTTCTAAATTCATTCATATCGGTTGATATCTTAAAATCTTCAAATTTAAGATTCTTGTCAAATTTCAATAGATAATTCTTTGAAGATTTAGAAAAGAAGTTTTCAATGATTTTGTATGGATTGACTTCGAATTTATCCAAGAATTTGTTTTCGAATTTTGTAAAAGTGTGATTTGAGGAATAAATTCTTGAAGTTGCATTTGAAGCCATAGAAATCAACTTGAAATAGTTTGTAGAAGCCAATTCTGGATCAGCAGGAACAGTCAAAGTCAAAGCCTTTTGTGTTAGTGGTTTGTATGGAGGAGGAGGGTATTGATCAAACACTTTAAAGTTTTCCAAAATGATCTTGTCATCAAATGAAGGTTCTTGGGATAAACTTCTTAAATAAGCCAAAAAGATTTGATAAAAGGCATAACCACGCTTGTAGTAAAATTGCTGAAGCTCATTTAAATCATCATCTCCTTGCTTTAGAGATGGGGAGAATTCTTCTCTGTTGAAACAAATCTGACCAGCAGTGAATATCAAATCAATTGATACGTTTAATTCCAAAAAGTAGTTGTGAGAAAAGATTGACAACAAGATTTCCAAGAACTCAAATAGTACACAGGCATGGTTATGAGTTGGTAAGAATCTTGGTAACACTTGATAAAACGATTGCAAGTTCTTGAATTCAGATTTAGCTTCAGATTTTTGGAAATTCTTGAAAGCATCCCATGGGATTATAGCATCAGGTAACAAGGACCAAACAATTCTTAAACTCAAGATCAAGGTGATCCAGCTGATTTTGGAGATCATTGATTCAATCTTGTCACCGGTATAAGAGCATCCTTCAAATGGGAATAGAGATCTGATGAAATCATTGGCTTTTGAAATATCATCATCACCAAACTGACCCAAACTTGGCTTGAACACGTCATAAAACATGTTTTGTTGGGACTTTGAAGTCTTGTCGAGTTGCTTGAATCTGCTCTTGAGTTCCTTTGTCAAGTAGTGGATGACATATCTAGCAGACTTGTGTGTGATTCCGTTGATTTGCAAAACGTCAAAGTTTGGTTTTAGTAAAGAACAGTTGTTGAACTTGTCAAAGTCGTAGATGTAAAAGTACTCTGACTTGAGTCTGTTGTTTTTGGCCTCGATGACCAGATCCAGATGGTTGTAGTCGTGGGCGTCCACCACGTTGATCTCTTTACCAATGGACTTTTCTGCGTGTGACTCCAGATGGATGTTTGGGGACGAAGCTGAGCTTTTCATCGTGTATTGTTGTTGTTGTTGTTTTGGTGTACTGTTAAATTGGTTAAGAGTGGGAGGAGCAAAGCAACAACAATTGCGTTATAAGTACCAGCTATAACTATTAACTATGACTATTATACCAGCAACAAGCACAACACCAGTAGATACGGATAAACAAAAGAACACACGGGGAGTTTGGGATCTGGATGTGTTTTATACTTGTTGGTACCCAACATGTCAAAAATTCGCACTTGTGACGAGTCACAACAACAGCAGGAAAAGCAGCAGGAAAAGGCAGGAAAAGGCAGAGAAAAGCACAGAAGCAGGGGCAGAGAATCGAGATACATACAACAACAGAACAACAAAAACAGAAAGCAGGCCGACGCGTTCAGGGGAAGAATGTTTTAGTTTCAGTTTTAGTCGGTGCTCTACGTTTAGTTTAGTTTTAATCAAGAGAGAATGGTACTATTTTACTTGAGTAGTAAAGCGACTATCTGACTAGGATTCAGGAGCCACCAATCTAATGTTCTCTAGTGCGCTTCTAGGTTACCCAATGCAGTTATTTCCAGGTTCTTTAACTTCTAGTAGCTCTGTGATGAGGGTCTGATGCACTGCATTCTTACAGGCTACAGCATGTCTGTAACAAATTTATTTACACATCGACAAGTTATAACTTATAATCATGTACCATCAGTTCCAGAATTACTGGTTGATGTGCAGTTGTGGAGACTTTGCTGTTTTAAATCTGTTTCGTCTAGTTCTTTTTCCATTTGATTATGGTGGGTTTCGGTCAAATAGTGAAGTGAAACATAAAGTCGGAAGATCAAACAAAAACAGAAACTATTAATAGAATTGATTTAGATACAGAGCAGAGATATACTTATTGCTAATAGGATATAGCTCGTCTCTAACACTACACGTCTATCAATTGTATATACAATTAATACCATTAACATAACATAACATATTAACCCATAATCACCAAAATTCCCAACAGAATCCAGACGCGTCCAAAAATTTCTTGAAACACATCAGTATCCATGACAACAGCAACTTAATTATGCAAAGATATGCACCATACGCAACAGAAATGTAATGGTACATTGGTTCATACAACAACATGGGCAAAAATGCTAAATTTGGCAATGCCGATCCATGCAAGGGCAAACGCAGAAGTAAACGCTGCATGCATGCATCTCGAGAAATGAAGGAAGGGTAATTTCGTAAACGCAATTTTATAGAAGAGGATGCGATGGGATTAATTATTTGGAAATTGTGAATATGATCCATGAATAGGTGTAAGTTGAAGTAACGCTAATGTACTTCATTTTAGGAAGGATAGATAAGGCACTGTACTGCAGAGACTGAGTTACAGACACACCGACCTCCGAAACTAGGCTAATAGCACACATAGTAATGGATCATAGAACATTGAACAGTGAGGTTGAACTTTGAAGTTTGAACATCTTCATAAAGACACACACGTTGATATTGATAATTGTGTTTGATGCACGAAAAACAGAATGAATGACCATCTAGGAGCATAGAATATGATAGTATTGTTTTTTTCATTCATGGTTCTTGCTATTACATATTGAGAATGACATAACTAGTACTTGAAAGTTGACTAACATCACTGGAAATACGGTTGGAAATTATATACTATATAGGAAACATGAAATGAACATATCTAACCAAGTAAACACTTTAAATGGTTTCCTACTCTACAGATTAACCACTATAAACTATGTAGTTCACTTCATTAAAATGATTACCTAAACGCTGACTAAACATTTTAAACACCGGGTAACACACAATATTTTTTTTTCGAAGCGATGAGTTCTATCAAGATACGAATTAATTCACATAAACCGTATCAGGATTCAGATATCATACTATCATGGTTGATTACAGAGGAAAACTAGTGCTGGCTCCTATGGTGAGAGCAGGTGAACTACCGACAAGACTACTGGCTTTGAAATATGGCGCTGATTTGGTTTGGAGTATGCAATAATTTTTTCTTCAAAGTGTCATTCCATATATTAATAATTCTTTTAGGTCCAGAAATCATTGATAGAAAATTAATCACTTGTGAAAGAATCATCAATGACAAGCTAGGAACAGTTGACTTTTTAACAAAGGGCAAAACTAAAATCCCAGGAGTAACAAACTTAGTTTTCAGAACACATCCAAAACTAGAAGAATCAAAATTAATATTTCAAATGGGGACTGCAAACCCAGACATTGCAGTACAAGCTGCTAAATTAATCATTAATGATGTCAGTGGTATTGACATTAATGCTGGGTGTCCAAAACATTTCTCCATTCATGGTGGTATGGGTGCTGCTTTGTTGAAAACACCAGATTTATTGGTTTCCATATTGACAAATTTGGTTGAACAAATCGGTAAACCAAATAATAAACCAATTAGTGTTAAAATCAGATTGTTACATGAAGAAAAAGATACTTTGGAATTAGTTACAAGATTAGTACAAACAGGTATCACCAATTTAACAGTGCATTGCCGTACTACTCCAATGAGAAATAGAGAAGCTCCAATTAGAGATTATGTCGAAAAGATTAAGAAAATTTGTGATGACCATGGTGTTAGTTTCATCATCAATGGGGATGTTATTGATAGACAAGATTTCCTAAAACTACAAGAAGCTTATGGTCAAGATACTGGTGCAATGATTGCAAGTGCTGCTGAAATTAATCCAACTTGCTTCAGTTTAAAACCATTGCCTTGGTTCAAGACGATTGTTGAATATACCGATATTGCAATCAAATTTAATAATTTCATTGGGAATACAAAATATTTGTTGGGGAGAATGATCCCAGGGAAATCTGTTATGCATCAATTGATTACAAGATCAAAAACTTATGAAGAGATTTTGGAAAATTTTGCGAAGATGGATGAAGAAGGCAATGTTGATAAAACTGAGCTTCAAAAGAAACAAGTCCAACAATCGAACGAGAAGAAACAAGCAAAACAACAGAAACAACAGAAACAACAGAAACCAAAGATCGAGTTAAACCCAGAATCAAAACCAGAAGAAACCAAACCAGAAAAGCATGCATTGGAAGAAGAAACACAACAGACAGCTCTAATACCAACAAAGAAACAACACATTGAATGAATAGAATAAAAAGTCGAATATATAAGCTTTAACAATTACTACAAGAATTTTATTGAAGTCATAAAACATTTTTTGTAAAACTTATTTATAAGGATCAAATGAATTAGTAGTGCCCTATAAATAATAGTGCAAACAAAAAACCCAGTATATATACATGAAAAAGTCTAAAAAAGGGACCCATAAACATCATCAGCTACTCTAAAAAGGGGGACAAGGAGACGAGACAAGACAAACGACAGACAAAGGAAAACTAGTAAAAAACGCAGAACTGTAAAGAATAACAAAGTTTTCAGTTCAGACAAAGTATAGAGAACAGAAAAAGAAGAACATAAAATATATCATCATTTACAAAGCTGTTGTTCCTTCAATGGTTTCATCCAACATCATCTCAATTCATCTCACTCTCACTCTCACTCTCTTTCTTTATTCTTTTACAACACCAATTCCTTCAAACCACACCATGCAGCAGCAGCAGCGGCAGTTAAAGCAGCAGAGTAACCCATTGGCTTGAAACCCTTTGTGGACTTGAACAAAGCACCAGCCAGAGCACCAGCCGCAACAGAGTTGAATGCATCATGCTTACCTCTAACGGCATCAATAGTAGAGTCGAAAATGTTGTAAGTCAAAGCCAAAACACCAGCAGTGTTACCCAAGAATGGACCTCTTCTGGTTATATGATTCAAGACGGTGTTCAATTTCAACTTCCCTGGGGTGTTTGGCTCAATGTGCTTCAAACCTTCAAAAAACCCATATGAACCACCAGCACCCAAACCTAGCAAATAAACGGCACCAGTACCATAACATAGATCGTCACTCCACCCTCTGGATGGAATCAAACCCTGGGAACCTTCCATGGTGTCCAATGCTTCATCTTCCAAATCCATGAACTCAACACCTTTTTCTAAACCAGCCAATGGATGTAATTTGGATGGATCTAATGCACCTGGGGCCGATATGATTTTGGAGACATCTGTAACTTGTGAAGGATCAAAGCCTAGAGTAGAGTCTATGTTGCCTGTAGATGAAGAAGAAGAAGAGGATGATGAGTTGCTATTGTTGCTATCACTCTTTGAAGAACCACCGAATAACCAAGACATGACTTTATTATATTTTATGACTTATTTGTATTGCAGAATAGGTGTAATTGTAATGCAAAAGTGAAAATATGGATCAGAGAGCAAAAAATAATATTAAAAAAAAACCACGCAAACGTCTGCTTATTGTAGTTCTGTAAAAGAAAGGTCTATTTTGCAACACAATTGAAACACAACAACACCTTGAAGTATTCTTTTTTGGCAAATTTAATTTATTCGTCTTCACTTTTTCTGTTTTTCTCAGCGTTGACAATTTTTCCAAAACGAAGTCATCGGCATTACCCGGAAAACGGTTGGGGAAGCACAAAAGAAGTCACGTGATAAAGCTCTACAATAGTACTATGTACTTATAAAATAAAATATTAATAGTTTGTTCATTATTCAGTAGAGGTATTAACTGAGCCATCATCTCTTCCTTTCATTAACAGGCTCAGACTATACAATCAGCATCATGTGATTTTTCTTTCTCTCTTTGTTTAATTAAAAGTAACAATACTCATCTCTTGTCAAGTAACTGGGTATCAACCAACGCATCAGAATCATCACCTTTACCATGATCATTACTATCAGCACTTTTATCATGAGTACTAGTTAGTGCCCATCCATATACTTGTACAAGTTTTTGGAACTGCTTATTTAACCGTTTAACTTTCCGATAAAACTCATTTCTTAAATCTTTTGACACTTCAATTGCAGATTTCCCATCATTAACATGTTCCAAGATCTGAAATTGTTCTTCTCTGGTTTTAAAGTCAATAACTTGTTTATGAATCAACCAAAATTCTTTTTTCAATGAAGACACATCCTTTTCAGATTTGTTCAATTCATCCCTAACAGTTTCCAATTGCTTTAACATTTTCACAATTAAATCATAAACTTTGGAGGTTTTCAATCCACTAGCTTCTTTCCTTTCAGTTTCAAGTATTGCAGAACCATCAGTGTGTTTAATCAATTCATTTGAGTTTTTAGCAGGAGTCGCATGAGTAGTATCACTAGGGGTTGCAGTAGTAGTAACATGTCCACTGGTTGCAGAAACATTACTATTTTGAAACATCTTTCGATCTCTGGAATACTTCAACACAATACTCTCATCAGTATTCAATTCCGTACCAGTTGCATCTTTTTGTTCAGCTGCACTAATCATCTGATTAAGTTTTGATCTAGCATGCTGTACTGTCAACCCATCGTTATCACTAAGACCGTAAAACTCATTATACCTCTCCACAACCTTATTCCACACAACGCTTTTCGGTTTTGCCCTATATATCTCAAACTGTGCCACAAGAGTGGCTAATTTTGTTCGTTGCTCAAGCGTCATGATTGTGTATGATGTTTTTCTTAGGGTCTTTGGGGTTGGTTTGATAGAGTCAGCAACAAACGTTAGGTTTGAAACCAGTGCTGGCGACAGCTCGGTGGAAAAAGAACGTGCAGGGTGTTTTGCAATGTGGAATTTCATGGTGTTGGGTATCACCTGCTTGGGTCTTCTTGAATGTCTAAAGCCCTTTGGGGAGGATGTGTTGTAGTTGACAAACTCAAAGTTTGTGTTGGGACTCATCTGCTGGCCATGAAACATTTTGGTTTTAAAAGCAGTTTCTTGATGAGAATGAAAGCACCGTGACTGTAAACCGTGAGACTCTTTGTCTGTCTCTTTACTCTTCTTTAATCTCTTGTGAACTGAACTTTTGATTTGTTGATATTTTTGTTGTTTTGTTTTTTTGTCTAAAAAAGTTTATGGAAAACAAACTGGAAACTGAAAACAACTGAAGGCTTTAAAGATAAAAGATTCAAACAGCAGAAGAAGAATAACAAGAGGAATATATTTATTGGTTGAACAGAAACAATAAGAATAACCACTTCAGATCATGACATACATCGACACGTTATCCAGCTTGAAGAACGAACTGTTGTCTGGGCTATTCAGCTTCAAGGACACCAGCGATGATGCTGTCAAGAACAACATTTTGAATTTAATCAATAAATTCGAATCAGAATTGTCCGCTTTTGTGAAGGAAGTGTCATTTGAGTACGATGCTGATCTAGATAAACCATTAGCCAGCTATGATGATGATCAATTCCAACAGCTTGCTTTGAAAATATCCAAATTTGAGGATTTCATTGATAATTACAAGTTAAATTTCATCAAGAAACAAAAGGATGTTCAGAAAGAGAAGCTATTAAATTTTAAAGAGTTGAAGGAAGAGAAATATACTATAAACCAATCGAACAAGATCAATGAAGCATCAACAGAAGAAGAAAAAGGTGGTGATAAAGAGATCAAACAAGACAGTTCAATACCAACCGATGCTAAAATCATGAGCACTACAAAGAAAATCACTTCAAAATTGAGTCAATCAAGCAAGATATTACAATCGACATTAGTTCAATCGCAGTTGAATATGGAAGAATTGGACGTTCAAAGTGATTCTTTACACATTTTGGGTGAAAAGTATGGTAGCATGAAAGGTATATTGGAAAAATCCGATGGTTTTATTAAAGAGTTGAAATTGAGTTCAGCAAGAGACAAGAAGAGAATGTATTATGCACTAGGGTTTTTTGGTGTCTGTGTATTTAGGGTGTTTTGGAGAAGATTGTTCAAGTTACCAGTGATGATTTTCTTAAAGTTTGTGCTGTATAGCTTCAAAGTTGCATTCTTCGGTATTGGGTTGTTTAAAAGCAGTGATGTTACATCTACAAACACAGTGGAACCATTTGCATATGGAACAACAACAGCAGTAGCAGCAGCAGCAGAAACAGAAGCATTACTAACATCCACTATTGGGGAAGTTGAGGTTGAACCATCTACGGCTGTCGTTATATCTTCCGCATCAGAAAGCGTGGAATCTCCAGATCTTGTGGATGTGGTTACCAACAATGATGCATTCGATGAACACTTAGGAAGGATCATCGATGAGTTATAACCCATAAACTTGTTATAATAAACGAATAATAACTTATAAGCGTTTTGTAGGTATAACAATAGTAGCTCACGTGACTCTCTGACCAATCACCTTGCAGCATTCGGTTTCTCCGAGTGACACATAGCGATGAGGCCTCCAATATCAGTATCAGAGGGGTGTTTTCGGTGGTTTAAAGAGGAAATAGAGGTGTTTATTGGTGTCTTAAGACAATTAAAGTGTACTAATAAACCACTAAAGGTACAATTTTAACCATTATGCTTCTTAGATCAATGCCTGTGTCTTTATTGTTGCTGCTGCTGTTCCGCATAGCATCTACGGATTTGGCAAGCTAGAGAGCCATTTGCTGAGCAGAGTGAAACCAATTGAAAAGTTTTCCAAGGAAGAATGAATGATTGAAAAGGAAACACCATATTAAAATAACCAACTGCATCGCTAGAGTCCATTCACCAGAGACTTCATCAGAGCTAAAGATATTCAACATTTCTTTGCTTGTACACAATTTGCTGCTTAACCAGTTTTGTTTACTTCCGGTATACTCAAGCCATACATACAATATAGAATATAGATAGAAATAGAGGGTTTAAGAATATAGAAACACACAATATGGCTGATGATACTTACTACATCACACCCCATGAGGCTGCGTTAGCAGTGGTTGCTACATCCATGAAGAAGGCTAGACTTCGGATCGACACCTTGATCATCAACTCCATCGTTGGTGGGGTCCTATTCACTGCTGGTGGTATGCTACATCTAATGTGCCAGGCTGAGAACCCAGAGCTTTGGAAAACAAACCCTGGTATTGTCCACCTGCTACAAGGTGCCGTGTATCCAATTGGTTTGTTCTATGTTGTCATGATGGGTGCAGAATTGTTCAACTCTAATATCTTGTATTTCACTGTTGGGCTTTGTAGGGGTGCTGTTTCAATATTGGATTTATTGATCAGTTGGGTTACCTCTTGGTTTTGCAACTTGGGTGTCACAATCTTTATTTGCTTTTTAATCTGTAAAGTGTCAAGAGTGACAAGTTCAGATACCTATGTTGCTGGTTCAATTGAAATTGCCATGGACAAGGCCAAATTTTCATTCATGGAAACTTTTATCAAAGGTATTGCTGGTAATTTCTGTGTTTGTCTTGCTGTGTATTTACAACTATTGGCTAAACCTATTCATGTTAAATTGATGATGATCTTCCTACCAATCTTCACTTTTGTTTCCATGGGGTTCACTCATGCTGTTGCTGACATGTATTTGGTCCCAATGGGTATGTTCAACGGTGCCCCACTGTCAGTCGGCAAATACATTTGGAAACTATTGATCCCAGCAAGTTTAGGTAATATTGTTGGAGGTGTGGTGTTTTCAGTGTTTATCCCATACTATTTACATCTGGTTGTTGTTGAAAGAGATCAAAAGTCCTTGAACTTGCCAACTTATGATGCAAAGGATGAACAACCAGAATTGGGTGCAGATTCCAGAGTTGTCAGAGTCGTTAACGACAAGGATATATTGGACTCTTCAGAAGATTCTGACACCACTAAAGATGAGTATACACCAGTCTCATTTAGACCAACACTTACAAAGACAAGAACGAGGGCAAGAAGAAGTTCACAAATATCAAGAGCTTCAACAGCATCATCTCTCGGAAGAACAAAACTATCTTCACCACCTGGGGTGTTTCCTGTGCTTGGTATGGGTGAACCATTGACCAGAGAAAGAACAATTGCACAACCAAACTATGTTCCTCCAGACATTGACGATGTCATTGATAACGACGTTGCCTCGATGCCTAGCCATTATGATCCAAGAGATTCCAGTGCAGGTGATGCATTACACGATGCTGATGATGCTTCTATAAACTCTGAACAAGACTCTGAAAACTCTATGAGCATCGAGTCTGTCTTATCACAGAAAGAAAAGGAGAAAATAGAGGAAGAGCAATACGAACAGGATGGTGGGTATAATGTCCGTGAACACAAACCATCAGAGACATTAAAGAGGGTGCTTACAGTAACCAAACCAAAGAAGGACGACATTGAATCACAATTACCATACATCGAGACCACTACTATCAATAAAAACAACAACACAGTCCCACAGAGAAAAGCAAAGAGCAAGAAAAAAGCATCTATAATACCACCAGAAGCACCACAACCTGCCAAGATATCGACCTCTGCTAAACTATTCCAAACCATAACGAAACTAGGCCATCAACCTACAAATGCATACGACTTAGATGAAGACTTGCGCAGACATTCCATTTCGAGAAAGGCTGCAAACGCATCAGATCCAATCGCTGGTATTCCTCACTATGACTTGCTACCCAAGAAGAGACATAGAAGACCATCTTCAAACAGTGAGCGTCAGAGCATATACAGTTCCAGTGGGAGAAAAGATAGAGCTGAAAAGGAAATAGACAAGAAGAAGGCATCTACTGGAATTGGAGGGCTGACACCGCATTTTAAGCATTTTGATAACGATGATTTTGAGCAACAGAGTATTGTTGAACAGGATTGATTTTCAGTTTGGTTTTATCGCATTTGAATCATGATTTCTTGCCAATAAAAGGGCTACTTTTCAAGGTGAGATATCAATATATATATATATAATATAGACTAATAATATACACTAATGAATTAATGAGATAATGAGCTGGCATGTATATTGTAATATCTGTGATAGATTTGCTGAATACATACGGCTGATCTGTAATGTTGTAGAAATGTGGATATATTCATACTTCAATAACGCTTTAAAAGGTTAAAAATTAAAACAAAATATAAACCATCCCTAGGAATCCAATAAACACATCATAATAACACCTCAACACACAACATTTCCCTAATAATTTACAATTCAGACCAGTAATCAGTTGCATCTTGAACTGTGTCCCAAACCGTTTCACGTGATGTTTTGCCAAACTAAAAAATTTTGGCGTCGCGTTTTGGCGTTTTAATAACATCAACTTCATTGAAGAATAAAAGAAGCAGCGGTAATTTCAAAAGCAGCGTAATGACAACGTCCAGATTGCCTAAACTGAAGTTTAAGAAGAATATCATCAGTTCCCCAAAGGAATCCATTCCATTGAAGGAACTTTTAGAAAGATTAGATGTACTTTTAATTGTGTCTTCATTTAAAAATAATATTAACAATTTTTAGACACTATCCACTGAATTGTCAAAGATTGACCAGGAAAAGTTTGATGTCAAGTCACTAGACAAGTTTAAGGATGATCTTGTGAACAAGAAATTGATTGGGCACAAAGACCCTGGTGTCCAAGCGCTAGTTGCTTGTTGTCTTTCTGATGTGTTGAGAATCTACGCCCCTGATGCACCATACACCGATGCTGAATTGACTGATATTTTCAAGTTATTCATCAAGCAATTCAAAAAACTTGCTGATCAAGAGAATGGTTACTATGCACAACAAATTTATTTAATTACAAGATTGGCTGAAGTGAGAAGTATCATTCTAGTCACTGTTATTGACAACAATTCACATTTAATTGAATCCATTTTCCAAGTGTTTTATGATACAAACAACAAGTTCAACCAAAGACTAGAATTAATCATATCTGATATTTTGATTGAAATAATATCTGAATGGGATCAAATCACCACACCTGTTTTAAAGTTAATCTTAAACAGATTCCTGACAAACCCATCAAAGGATGAAAAGTCTGTCACTTCAAATTTATCTTCATCAGTCTGTTCACCATTCAATTTCACAATAAACATTTGTAATGCAAATCCAGACAGATTGGCAAGACAGTTAACAAAGTTCTTTAGCGAGACTTTATTTGAAAACAAAGATGACACTGAGTCAGAACTACCTTTCCAAAACTTGATCAAATTGCACAACTTATCTGTCCAAGTTTGGAAGTACGTGCCAGAAGTTCTTGGATCAGTGCTTGGTTTGATTGATGATGAGTTGAATGCTGACGATGAGAGATACAGAGTGTTAGCCACAGATACGGTTGGTCAACTTTTGGCTATGAATTCTAGAGTGAATTTCATCAAAACTCATAAAGACACATGGATCAACTGGTTAAAGAAAACTCTAGACATTTCTCCTCATGTTCGTAACAAGTGGGTCGAGGAGGCTGCGAAAGTGCTTGTTACAAGACCTGATTTACACAATGAGATTTCCAATGGGTTGGCAAAGACTTTGGTTGATTCAAATGAAAAAGTTAGATTGACAACTGCTAGAGCAATTGCTAAAGTTCCAACAGATGTACTTGTAAAGAAGGTGCGTAACAAGTCACTAATTAATGGGTTGATCCAATTGGCTAGAGAGAAACATCCAGAAATTAGACAAGAATCCATAACGGTGTTAGCAAACTTATTCAATGACTCATACCAAGATATCTATATTAATGGCGTCTTTACTGAAGATGACACAATTGCACAAATAATTAAACAAATCCCAAACCATATCTTGCACTTGCTATACATCAATGATAAGAACATTAATTACCTGGTAGATGTGGCTCTAGTTGAGAAACTACTGCCTTTTGAAAATGATGAACTGCAAAGAGTGACAAGAATTCTGAATGTTGTGAATAATTTGGATGATAAGGGTAAGGCTTCATTTTTAGCATTTAATAAGAGACAACAACAATTATCTTCTGTCTTGGAGAAATTGGTTGAGTTTGCTGAAGAGAATAATGGGAAAAACAATGATGCTGAGTTGACAAAGAAGATTGACAAGACTATCAACTGGTTGAGTGTGGCATTGCCAGACAAATTTAATCCAAAGGCTGTATTGCATAGATTTGTTAACGTTAATAACAGAAGAATATACCACTTGATCAAGCTATCCATTTCACCAACTTCTGACTATGAAACTATTAGAAACACAAGCAAAGAGCTATTCACAAGAATCCAAGATCCAAAGATCATGAACAGTGTTAAAGATGATGTGAGTTTACCAATCAAAGATATCACTGAAGTTTTCAAGATTTTGTTCTACAGAGGTTCATTAAATTTCTACAACAAATCCAATACTGCTTCATTGTTGAAATTGAATGATGATGCAAAGTTCAACAAGATCTCACAATACTTGATTGATAATATTTCCACAATCACTCCAACAGCTTTCCAAAACCAAATTTCTGAATTGACTGAAAGTATTCAAACTTCAACACCAGGTGTTTCTGCATCCAAACTAAACACACTTAAGGCATTATTTCATATTTTTAAGAAATTGACAAATCTATTAGAAGAATCTGATGAGTTTTTCTTTGAAAAGCTAGTTGATTATGCTGCAAGAGGTACACCATTGGAGGCCAAGTATTCAATCAAGATTCTGTCTTTAAATCAAGATTCAGAGAAATACTACACTGAACTCGTGAACAAAGTATATCCATTGGGCCCAAAGAATAAGAAGTTTGTTACACATTTATCAGTTATTGCTGAACTATTTACAATTGCTCCATCATTGGTTGAAGACAAAAGTAATGAGATCACCCCATTTTTGATCAAGACTATTTTGTTGGATAACACTGTGGTTGGAAATGATACTGACCCTTCATGGATTGATGATGATGCTTTAGAAAAGGGTGATGCTGATGGGTTGTATGCTAAACTAATTTCCTTAAAGATCTTTACAAACAGATTGAGATCATTAGCTCTGAATGATGAACCATTGGATACAAACTCTGTCACAATCTCACAACATGTGCTAAAGTTGTTAGTTTCATTAATTGGTAATGGTGGTGAAATTGTGAGTTCTAAGAAAGAGAACTATCCTACACCAACTCACTATCAAACAAGATTGAGATTAGAGGCTGGTTTGGATTTGTTGAAGCTTGCAGAAATTCCACAATATAATAAGTTGATCTCAGTCACTACTATACAAAGACTAATACTATTGATCCAGGATGAAAATGATCAAGTTCGTTCCACATTTATTCATAAATTGACTGATTTGTTGAAAAAAGAAGCTATTTCTCTAAAATTCTTGCCATTGGTATATTTCATTGCATTTGAACCAAACGCATCGTTGAAAAACGAAGTCAAGACATGGGTCAAGTTTTCATTTAACAAGAAATTAGCTGACGGTATCAAAACCAACAGAAAAGATATCGTTTTCGAGAAAAGTTTAACTGGATTATTGCATTTCATTGCACATCATGGTGAATTCCTCGAATATGTGGAAACCAAAGAAGGTGAGAAGGAAGAGAATGAATTGAAGGCTTTCACATTTGCGCTGGAGTACATTGTTTTCTTTTTGGATGTTGTTGCCACTGAACAGAATATTTCATTGTTGTATTATCTAGCCAATAGATTGAAGCAGTACCGCGACGCGTTATTCGAAGATGTTGATTTTGAAAAGGGAGTTGACGCTACCAAAAACATTTACAGAGTCTCAGATCTTGCCCAGTTGACCATCAAGGAACTTCAAGATGGTAAAGGGTGGGCATTACAAACATATCCTGGCAAAATTGATTTGTCGTCGGAGTTATTTAAATCCATGAAGGACTCTAGGGAGGGACAAAAGGTTGTCTCAACAAGCTTCATTCCAGAAACCATATCCAAGAAGTTGAAGGCCATTATAAGACAGAAGCTTACTGGTTTGTCATCAAAGAGAACACGTTCAGCCACCACCGATGGCAACGCAGGTGGTAATAGCAACGCAACTAGCGGATCTGCCCAACAAGTGAAAAAGCTAAAGACTGAAAGGGCTTCTGGAAAGAAGAGAGCACCACGCGTCAGTAAGGCTGTCAAGAGAAAAAAGAGATCATTTGAAGATGACGAAGATGAAGAAGGCAGTGCAGATGGAAGTGAAGACGAAGACGTGCCAAAAGAGAGAGAACCAACTAGAAAAAGTGCAAGAGCCAATAAGCGTGTCAACTATGCTGCTGATTCTTCCGGTGAGGAAGATGAAGAGGATGACGAATAAAAAAGTCGAAAACAACAACAAAAATGATTATCATTTATTATAGGCTAGGATGTATTGCTATTATCGTATTATTTTATCAGGTGTTTATAATTTTATCTAATTGTATTATTTTGCTACACAGCCGAGCTTCTGTATAAATATTGCGAAACTTTTTAACCTGCATCTATTCATATGTTCTAGTGTATAACCACGTTAAATAGTAATAATATAATAATGAAATATAATAGTAATAACAACAATATCAAATAAATCAATTCATATGCAATCTCTCATCATCATTTGCTTTTAAGGAAATCCAGTAACTTGTCTTTTCCCTTGAGCATCATCAACTTTTTAATATGTAACAACTCTTGGATCTCGTCATCAGTGATGTTCTTTAGATGTTCCTTTTCTTCCTTGACATCCTCACTCTCTTGTTCATCATCTTCACATTCTTCATCAGCAGTTGTGCCCAATTCATGAACAGCAGCCTCGACAAGAGACTTGAAACTTGTTTCTTTCAAATTCACAAGAGACTTAATTGTAGCCTTTTCTTCAGCACCATAGTTTGAGTCTTCAGATAGACTCTTTAACAACTCATTATTTTCTCTTGTGATCTTGTAAACTTCGTTAATCTTCTGGTCACGTTCATATTCTTTCACATCGTGGACCTTATTCATGAAGTCAACTAGTATACCACGTTCTGGAACTCTATGGATCAAGAATGAGTCAGTAAACAACTTCATATGTTTTGGAGGAATGGCAGCTGCAACACCATCTTCAGTATCATGACCATCAAGGTATGGGGGAGTTGGAATGTCCACTATATCATCTTCATCATAAGCATCGTCATCACTTTCATCCAACTTGATGTCAATGTTACCATCATTCTTGAAACCATAAAATTGGTCAACGTCAATGATGGTAGGTTTCTTGAGTCTTCTCTTTTTGGTTGATATTAGATGATCAGCATGGTTTGGGCATTTCCATTTTCTACCCAATTGTTTGACTGTTGACAAAGGTGGACCCAAACAATCCAGATGCCATGCAGAAGGGCAATATTCACAAGAAATAATCAACTTGTCTGCACCACCGTTGACTTTATTTGGATTGATACCACTTTCACCACATTTAGCACAAAATAAAATGTTTCCTTCTTTATCATAGTGTAAATCTGGATCAGTTTGTTCAAAAGAACCAATCTTTTGTGGTTTATATGGTTTGTAGTCTGTATCTTCATACTCACCAAAATTTCCCGTTATAACACCTTCAAATCTTTCTCTGATCTTTTTAGGTAATTTGAATTGAGTTGGGTTTCGAGTATCCAATTGGTTCAGCAACTTGGAAAACAAACCCGGAGGATTTGATTGTGGAGGATCTCTTTTAACTTTACACTCAGTACAATACCAATTACCTTCAGGCAAAGAGTCTTCATCTAACGGTGGATAGCAACATGCAAAATGGAAAGACTTTGGACAAGATTCACAACACAAGAAAATCCCAGGCTCACCACAAGCAGCACAAAAATCATCATTATCCTTGGTCTTATCGTGAAAATCAAATGCGTTATCTCTAGGTTTCCCAGCAAGTTCAATTGGGTTATCATATCCAAATGGATTTTCTCTCAATTTTTTAGGAGAAGCATTTTTGATTTTACGTCTCCCTCCTTCTTTTGGAGCAGCCAAAGCAGATTTAGAACCTTTCTTCTTCTTTCTTGGTGTGATATTTGTGTCTGTATTGTCATCATCGACACCCTCAGATTTTTCTTGTTTCATGGTCTTCTTTGTTTGTTGTTTCTTTTGAAATTTCTTACCGTATTTTTTAGCACCAGTTTTTTCAACAGGTTTCACTCCTTTAGTTCTAATTTCACTTAATTGAAGGTTCTTTTCTTGTTCACTAGTCTTCAAGTTTTTCTTGTAGTTAGATTCCACTTCTTCGCGACCTTTTGGCTGTTGTTCTTGTTTAGAATGCTTTGGATGTTTACCTTTGTTGTTGTTATTCTCTTCCTCTTCGTCATCAGCAGTATCATCCAAGTTTTCTTCATCGTCCGTTGTGTTGGACGAAGTAGTGACTGTTGTATTATCTTTTGTTGAAATAGTAATGGAAGCCTTTTTTCTGCCTGGACGACCTCCTTTTTTCTTTCTAGGCCATAGACATTCCTTTTTCACCTTGTTGTTCGGTGGTGCATCCAATGGTAGACCGGTGATAGACATTATAGGCTCGGTAGGTATTGGTTCTTTAAACATCAACTTGCCACCTTTCAGGGTTAATATTAGTCCAGATTTTCTCTTTGGAGCTTCGGTGGCATCATTGTTTTTTGGTGGACTAAGAGCTTCAAAAGGCAGTATCTCATTCTTTTTAAGTTTCTTCTTCTTTAGAACCAACTCAGCATCTTGTTGTTGGGAATCTTGGCTTCTCTTTTTAGACTCCTTTTTGGCTTCGATTTCTTTGGCCTTTGCAACAGCAGCAGCTTTTGCCTCTTCTTCTTCAACTTCTTTTTTATGCTGTTCTAGCAGCGTCAATCTACTTGATCTTCTTCTGGCCTTGGCATTGTCTGGTTTAACAGGGGCAGGGGATGCTCTTCTTGAACTAGCTCTTGAGCTTGATTTGGATTTGATGGATGAGATTGGAGAAGGGAGCATAGTATCAGCACCAGGAAGCTCCGTGGAGTCTATCCTTGTTGGCTGCGAGGATGTAGTAGACGACATTCAGTAATGTGTGTTCAAGTTTTCTGAACTCTCGTTGCACTGATGGTGGTGGGGGTGAAAGCAAAGTTTTAACTGTTTGTGCAACGACGCTTTGAAATATAAAACAATGGGAAAAGCAAAAAGTGGTGAATGATCAGCAATTGAGAGCAGCAGAAAAAGCGACACGGGACACAATTCAGCAGCAGAGTAACAATAGCAGCAGCAAACAGGGCGTCAATCCCAGTCTTTCCGTCTTTTCTCGATTTCTTTGTTGGAGTATTGAAATGTTTAGAAGATCAACATTTTTGATTTTGGTTTTGAAATACAGAAAATGAAATACAGACGCGTTGAGTTCCAACAAAATTAAAAAAACGCAGAACTGGAAAATTTTGGAAGGAAAAGTGGATTTATTGAGTTGGTGGTGTATGTTGATATTATATAGATATCACCATGGCGTTCTCCTGCTTTCTAGCTTCATTTTAAATATAATTATAAATTTTTTACTCTGTATAGAAAGACGACAACTACATTTAATACCCGTCCAAAAAACCCAAGTCATTGCATTACTTTAAACAGAATAAACTAGATGATCTAAACATGTGGTGTTCAATGTTGTAGTATATAACAGTGCTTATTTGGCTTCGGTCTTCTTGGCCTTCTTGTTAACCTTCAATGGTTGAGACAACAATTCCTTTAGGTCAGCACTCAACTCCTTATCAGACTTGACAACTTCTTCGTCAAATTCAGTGGAGGTTAGCTTGACTAGACCGTTCTTGGTGACAGCAACAGTCAAGTAGACTTGGGCAATAACAGCATCTGGCTTTTCTTGGTAGACATCGTAAGCAACTAGAGTACCGTGGGTAACGTTTTCCTTCAAACCAGAACGAGTCTTCTTTGGATCGTCCAAGTTCTTAATGGAGAATGGGTAAGGAGAGGCCTTTCTCTTCAATTCATTCAAAGCCAAATGGGAAGACTTCAACTTCAATTGGTAGGTGTTACCAGTCAACTTGTAAATGGTGGTTCTCAAGTCACTCAACTTAACCTTACCTTCACCAGTAGAAACCAAGATATCCAAACCGAAAACTTGACCAACTTCAAATTCAAAAGTGTCAACTTGGTTTTTTTGAGAATCAGATGGATTTATGATGATTTCCTTTGGACCAGTCAAGACATTACGTTCTTGGTTATGTGTCAACATACCTTCCAAAGAGTTGATACCGTATTCCTTAACAACCTTGTCAACAACCTTGGTGACTTCCCAGTTCTTCTTACCTGGCTTGATGACTCTCAAAGCAGCTTCGGCAGCCTTGTAAGCAGCAGCTAGGGCATCAGCCTTTTGACCAGTGACTGGTTGAGCCTTGGAGGCACCAACAACAACAGTTTCAGAAACAATGGAGGCAAAACCATCAATTTGAGTACCCAAGTGGATCTTGACAAAATCACCATCCTTTAGAGCAACGTTGGCTGGGTCTTCAGCGTTAATTGGGGAAACGTAGTCAACAATGTTGTTAATGGCAATAGAAGTTGGGAAACCAACACCTTTGGAGGCAACCTTATTCTTCTTGGAGTTGTAAATCTTGGAAGTTTCTTCTTCAATGAAAGAGTCACCAGCATTGGTTAATTCCAAGACAGTGGCACCAGCAACAGCCAAACTCTTAACATGAGCAAGAGCCTTTTGGGTAATAGCACCAGCAGTTCTGTATTTTTCAACAACGTCTGGGTTGGCCAAGGTATAATCTGGAGCTTCAGAGGACATGATTTATTCTATTTAATTTAATGCGATGTGGAGTAGTTTTGAAAACAGCAAGATATAAGCAAAATATAAAACTAGCAGCAATTAAAACTATCAAATTCGTATAATAATACTTGTTTAATATTGCAGTTTTAAAAGTTTTCAATTTTTTTTCTTTGACGTTTCTGAAATTTTTTTTGTGAAAAAAACCACTAAAGAGAATTGGTTATTTTGGTTATTTGTTTGACAATTGTTCAAATAATCGATTTACCATGTAGATATTCATAAGCAATGGAGCTGTAGGTATATAACCATGTTATTTTCATGGCCAAATCTCTATTCAATGGAGAGTTATAAAGGAAGATAATTTATCAGTCCCCAAAAATGAAGAATAGTCTTCCAATTTGAAGACTAAACGACCTGAGGTCAACAAAAGTCTCATCCAAGTCCCTGACTCACCAACAGGAGACTCAAATCGCCTCGAGGAAACGCATAAGCTCGACATACTTTGGACGAAAACGCCTTTTCACTGTGAAAATTCCTTCGCTACTTGTTGCTTTTAGAGACTGCTCATTGTACAATTGTGTGTTGTGTTTAAAATATACTTCTGTTTATATAAAGCCACTAGATTCCTGCCATGTCTTCCACAATCTCGAAAAGACTGTTATCTACAGCAGCTGAACTTCCACCAAAATGGGTCAAATATGTTCCTAAAGCTGGTGTCTACCCAAAGGGCTACAACGTCGGTGCTCTTGCTTCTGGTGTGAAGAAAAACAACAAATTAGATCTATCTGTGATCACTTCTGAAGTGCCAGCTAATGCTGCTGCTGTCTTTACTACAAACAAGTTCAAAGCTGCCCCAGTGCAACTTTCTTCCAAGATCTTGAAGGAAAAGGAGAATAAAGGTATTAATGCCATCGTGATAAACAGTGGTTGTGCTAACGCTGTCACTGGTGCTGGTGGGCTAGAAGACGCTGAAACCATCGTTAAGACTGTTGATAGTATCATTTCTCCAAACTCCACTTCTCAAGGCTTATCAACTCTATGTATGTCTACTGGTGTTATTGGTCAAAGACTATCCATGGATAAGATCATTCCAGCGATCCCAAAATTGATCAATGAAAATTTAGGTCAAGACCATGAAGCTTGGTTGACTTGTGCCAAAGGTATCATGACCACTGATACTTTCCCAAAATTGGTTTCCAAAGAGATTAATGTTCAAGGTCATTCTTATAGAATTGCAGGTTTATCCAAAGGTGCTGGTATGATTTGTCCAAACATGGCCACGCTATTAGGGTTTTTTGTTACTGATGCTCCAATTGCCCCAAGTGCACTACAATCCATCTTGACTTATGCTGTTGACCGTTCATTTAACTGTATCTCTGTTGATGGTGATATGTCAACCAACGATACTATTGCTGCTCTAGCTAACGGTGTTGCCGGTGGTGCTGTCATTGATGAAACAACCACTGAGTCCTACAATGCAATTCGTGACGAAATAACTTCCTTTGCTCAGACTTTGGCTCAACTAGTTGTCCGTGATGGTGAAGGTGCAACTAAGTTTGTCACCATTAACGTTAAGGATGCTCTAAGTTATGCTGATGCTAAGCAAGTTGCCAAAACAATTTCAAACTCTCCATTGGTCAAGACTGCCTTGTATGGTAGAGATGCTAACTGGGGTAGAATCCTGTGTGCTATTGGTTACTCAGACGTTGAAGTCAACACTACAAAGACCAATGTTTCCTTTATTCCAACAGATGGTTCTGCAGAATTAAAATTACTAGTGAATGGTGAACCTCAACAAATTGATGAGGCTAGAGCAAGTGAGATTTTGGAGTTTGAAGACTTGGAAATCTTGGTTGAACTAGGTACTGGTGGTGGTGAATCTGCCTCTTTCTGGACCTGCGACTTGTCTCATGAGTATGTCACCATCAATGGTGATTACAGATCATGAGTTTATGTTGTATATGTATCTAATAATAATAATTTACAAACATTAATAACAAAAGTTGTAGTTATACGTTATAACCCTAATGACAATAGTGATAATGGACTTTATACCTCTGTGTCTCATAACAGTTTATGCGTTCCCTTGCATCAATCAACGTCAACCCACATAATCCCCAATCGGGCCAAAAACGGACGGGCCAAAAAACAATCGCCAAAAGCAAGAAGAAGCCAATCAACACCAGTGGATTTGAGTTAAGGACCAAATATTAAATACCACAATGGAGCACAGAGCCTACAGCACAGACTCCTCGCCAGGATTTGACGAGTACAATGGCCAGTCCTCAGATGGTGATGTTTCCCCTTTAACCAGCAGAAAAGTGTCCCTTGTGGCTACTCATCATCTTCATCAACAACAACAACAACAGAATGAACAGAATAACCAAGAAAACAACGATGAAGATTCCATAAAAGACCATGATCGCCATTCACACTCATCACACGCATCACAACAGTTTGGCAGATTTGGAAGTTTATCCTCCTCAGGAAATGGTGTCCCTATGTCTTATAGAGGGTTCCATCGTGCAGCCCAAGGAGAAATCCAACCTCCATTATCACATCCAATCAAGCCTAGAGGGAAAAGAAGTATATTTGGTAAATTCATCAATTCCCTCGATAAAGGTCTGAGAAGCTCTTCAGAATCATCAAATGACGATAGAAACTCCATCATGAGTGGCCATTCTTCTGCACGCTCTAGTTTATCCAAATCTGTAACACGACGCTCACCAGCTTCAAGTTTGCGACACCCAAGTGTATCAGGGATGACTCCAGTCAGTCCTACACAAACAGGTGTGAGCATGCGTACACAGATGCAGCAAGGTCCACCTTCCCAAACTCAGAATTTACAGTCTTCCCAAGCACCAACTCAGCAGACAATGTCGAATCAAACTTTACCTTTACCTTCACACGGGGTCACATCTTCTGGGTCACCATTATCTCCATTATCAACAACACTAACTGTTCCAATATCACATTCTGTCGACGCAACTTCATTAAGACACAGTAACTCTGTCGTGGCGTTCAACGTTAATGATTTGATGAGCAACTTGAGTGACATTGTTTCCGATGTTCCAAAACAAGGGGAAGAAGGCAAAGAACAAGATGACACACAATCACTATACCATGGAAGACCAAGCACTAAAGAATCTTGGACTGCTCCAGAAAGTTGGGATGTGAGAGGCGATCACAAACCACTTGATTCTAAAGCAGCCGAAGAAGATGAAGAGGAGGAATATTTAATTACGAAAAGATACACTACTATCCCACATATTAATGAATCTGATGCAGAGAAGAAAATGTACCATATTAGAATCATTGGTGAAGATGATGAATTTGCTTCTACAATGAGAAGACCATATAATGAAACTGTGGAGGAAATGATCAATTTTTTGAAGGGTCGTTATTCATTGGTTGGTGATTATAAACTAAGTTTAAGAGTTGGTAAAGTCACAAAGAAATTAGAACCAAACCAACGTCCTATCAAAATCCAAACTAGTTTGTTATTGTTATCTGGTTACATTGAGACTGATAAGTTGGATGATGTTGGTAGAAATGATCTAAGTTATTTATTCAAGTTTATCATGCATCGTGATGTCTTGAAGCAATTGAGTCCTGCTGAAGAAGAATACATCTCCAAGGATTTGGTTCATGTTAATTTAAAAAGTAAAGATTTACAAAAAATTCCTGCATTATGTTATTCTTCAAAAGTCCAGAGTTTGGATGTTTCAAATAATGGTGATATCAGTTTACCTTCAGACTTTTTCCAAACCGGTGATTCTCATTTAAGCAGTTTGAGAATGGTTAACATTAGAACTAAACAATTTCCACCAAACATTGTGTATGGGAAAGAATTGACATCATTGGATTTGGAGAGAAATTTCATTGCACAAATTCCAGAAAATATCCATTTGTTATCCAATCTGTCAACGTTGATCTTAAGATGTAACAAAATTAGTGTCTTGCCTGAATTACCACAAACTTTGAAGATCTTGGATGTTCGTTCAAATGAATTTGAAGAGTATCCTGAATCTGTTAACAAGTTGACGAATTTGTTGCAATTGGATATGTCTTACAACAAGATCAAAACAATCCCAAAATCAATCAACAATCTAAGTTCAGTTAAGAAAATCAATTTATCATCAAATTATTTGGAACAGATTGATATAAACTTGTCCAATTTGAGAACTTTGAACCTAAAGTTCAACAAAATCACCGAAATCCATTTGAATGATTGTAAGATTGAAAATCTACATTTGACAGATAACAGCATCTCAAAGATTGATGAAAAGTTGGTTTCTTTAAAGATGCTTGATTTGCATCAAAATCCAATCACTCAATTGAACTTATTGAGTCAAAACTTGTCAACATTGGTTCTTGCAAAGGCTAAGCTAACTTCATTGCCTTCAATCATTTTACAATTAACCAAGATTGAAAAATTGGATTTGAGTAAGAATGGTTTAAGAGAATTACCAGATATTTCACATTTAGTGAACTTGAAAGAGTTGTCAATCTTCAGTAATAACTTGGAAGTATTGTCTGATTTATCAAAATTGAAAAAGCTGAAATATTTGGATCTACACGACAACAACTTGAAATCCATTTGTGATTTTTCATTTATTGAAGAAGTCAATATTTCTTCAAATCTGATTTCTGAGTTTGAACCTGCTCAATTCTCTAAGACCGTCATATTGAGAGCTGGTGATAATCAATTGACTGATTCTTGCTTCTATGTGCTAAAGAATCTAACCAATCTAAAAATGTTATCTTTAGCTTACAATAAGTTGGTTGAAATACCACTTGGTATAGTCCCACAATGGACCTCTTTGGTGCAGCTGTTTTTGTCCGGTAATGCTTTAAGTACTTTGCCTGAAGATTTTGCCACTATGGATTCATTGAGAATGCTTTGTTTGAACGGTAACAGATTCCGTACACTACCTGCAGATTTGAGTGAATTGACCAAGCTGGAAGTTATTGATGTTGGTTCCAATGATTTGAAATATAACACATCCAACAGTCGTTATGAATGGAATTGGTCTAAAAACCAGGATTTAAGATACTTCAACTTGTCTGGTAACAAAAAGTTGGAAATCAATGAAAGTTTAAATTTACCAAAATTGAATTTCTTAGGTTTGATGGATTTGACTTTGACAACTCAATCTATGCCTGATGAATCTGGTACAGTCAGAGTGCGTACCACTCCTTCTCAATTCAGTAGTATGTCCTATGGTATTTCAGATAGAGTTGGCCCTTCATTGATTGCAAGAGATTCTGTGTTTGAAAAAGTTGATGGAGGTGTTTTGATTGGGTTGTTTGATGGTATTGTGTCTGGTAAGATTTCATATATTATTAAAGAGAATTTCCACAAAATTTTTGAAACTGAATTGACCCGCAGTGATGTCATTAATGCCTTGAGACATACATTCTTAACTTTGAACAGAGTTATTTATAATGAGCATTTGGAATTTGGAAATGGTATCATTGGTTCTTGTGCTACTGTTTTATACATCAAGGACAAGAAAGTTTATACAGCAAACATTGGTGATACTACTGCAATGCTTGCCAAATCAGATGGTAGTTTCACCTTCTTGACCGTTGAGCACAAGCCTGCAAATCCTGTTGAATTTGAAAGAATCAAAGTAAGTGGTGGGTTTGTTTCTGATGATGGTAAATTGGATGGTGTCTCCAAGGTTTCAAGGGCTGCTGGGTTTGGTGACTTGTTACCACATATTCATGCTGGTCCTGATATCACTGAAGTCAATTTCCATGATGAAGTTATTGTGCTTGGTACTAAAGAATTATTTGACTACTTACCAAACAAAACCATTGGTGATATTGTTCGTGAAAATGATAACCCAATGATCACTGCTGAAACTTTAAGAGATTATGCTATTAATTATGGTTGTGATAGTAAGGTGACTGCTATTGTCATTTCATCCATGAAGCAAAGAAGAAAGACACAGCCTATGGCCAAGCCACAAGTTGAAGATTCAAACTTGAGAAGATTGAAGCCTGAAATCCAACCTCCAGTTGGTGAATTAGCAATGGTATTCACTGATATTAAGAACTCCACGTCATTGTGGGAGAATTATCCATTGGCCATGAGATCTGCTATCAGAACACATAATGAAATCATGAGACGTCAATTGCACATTGTTGGTGGTTATGAAGTCAAGACAGAAGGTGATGCCTTCATGGTGTCTTTCCCAACAGTCACATCAGCCATGATTTGGTGTTTTAATATCCAACAACAATTGCTACAAGAAGACTGGCCAGCTGAAATTTTGCAGAGCGAAGAAGGCTGTGAATTGAAGGATGCAGATGGCACAACTATCTACAAGGGGTTGTCTGTCCGTATGGGTATCCATTGGGGTGTTCCTGTGTGTGAACCTGATATTATCACAAGAAGAATGGATTATTTTGGTCCTATGGTTAATAAGACTGCAAGAGTCTGCGCTGTTGCTGATGGTGGTGAAATCACGTTGACATATGACTGTTTAAGTGAGTTTAAGAGAATTGAAAGTGCTCATAAGTTCATGGAAGCTTCTGGTGTCAGTGCTGAACAAGCATATGGCAATGGAGATGTTTCTGAAATTTTGGAGAATGAGTTTTCCATCCTGTTAAATATTGGTTGGAGAATTGAGCTTTTGGGTAAGGTTCAACTAAAGGGGTTGGAAACTGAGGAAGAAATATCCATATTGTTCCCTAAGCCTTTGGAGTCCAGATTGGGTTTCCAACGTAAACCAGAATTGTCAACTGAAGTCATTGATAGACTAAAGAACATTGTTTTAAGATTGGAGCATATCCTGTCAATGGTTTCTGGTCATAAACTTGATCCATTACAAATCAAGAAGGCGGATCATTTGGATCCAAACTTTTTTGAGATTTTTATCTCTAGAGTTGAATCTGTTGTTGCATTACTGACATTGAGAGACAATACTGTTGGTTTGTTAGCTAACAAGGTTGAAATATTTAGTTTAATTGCAGAACTTTCAAAGTTGTATCAAACCAACAAACAAAAACAACTAGAAACGGAATCAACAACTTCAGACTTTTATGAAGATTGTTTTGAAACTTCAGACTTACCTGACGAATAGGCCAGTGAAGCATATAATGAAGTTATTAAAAAAAGGAGTAATTTATAAAATTTAGAATATAATGAATGTTATTATTTTTTGCATTACTACTGTTATTTGTAGTGTTCCGTTAAACTGGAGGTACATCTGAACTTCAACTGCATCAACTGCATCAACTGCATCACAAAGATTGGTTTGGACCACAGAAAGACAGTAAATCCGAAAAGGGTAATCGATCTCTACAGATGAAGTTTTAGAACAACAATAAGTTCACACTAAAACCACTCTTTTTATAAGTTTAACAGTTTTGAAAACACAAAGGTATATTACCACAGACGCAAGCACATATTCATACATACAACCATGGCTCCAAGAGGATCCTCTACAAAAGACAACGCTTCAGTTTCAGAGACAGAAGGCAAATCTCATGGTACTTCCAACTCCAGAGCATCAGCAAAAGCAAGAAATGCAGCACAACAAGCAGCCACCGCAGAGCTCTTAGCCAGACACATACATTCTAATGGGCCACAGGACAAGGAACCAGTTGATCCTCTAGACTTTGACTCTATTCCAAAGAAGAACCTTAGAAAGTACAGGGAGCATTATCACCTACCCGTGAAGACGGCATTGAGTATGCCTGGTTATTTGCTAGGTAGCGAGATTGGGAAGAAATCGTACAGTTATAAGGCCAAAGATAGAATAACGAAGCCAGAACTATCAGGGACAGTCAAGAAACACTTTTTGTCTCAGCCTGTTAAGGAAAGCGAGACCATTACCAATTTTTTGTACAAGGTGAATAATCAAGACAAGGCTTTCAGATTGAAGTTTAAAAACTGAAAGAATATTGATTCAACAGTGCTTTATTCATGAATACCATTTTTATTTGTTTTTAAAGTGATATAATATTTTGTGACTTTTTGCTAAATGTAGAAAACATAATTTTCTGTCAAGAATCGAACCCCCACAATTCTGAAATTTTCAAAACCGCGTCAACCAATTTTTGAAGGCGAAATTCAAGATGAACATATCAACTTCTCAACTGAAGATTGATCAACACGTCTAAATCAAACTAACTACACATATTCAGACCAGATCAGATCATATAACCATGGACGGCTCTACAATTGCATTCATTGTGACCCTTGTGGTTGCATTCATATTTCTAAGATGGTTCATCACTTCTGACGACAACGACGAAGAAGCCATTAACGAAGAAGAAACTGCTTCTTCTGCTTCAAGCACTACAACACAGCATCAAACAGGACAGGGCGCCTCCAACAGACAAGCTCGTCAACAACTGGGAAACAACCGCCGTGCTGTTAACCAAGACATGATTGAAGTTGTTCAATCCATGGCTCCTCAACTAAGCGTTGGTCAAATCAGATTGGATCTAGAGAGAAGCGGGTCTGTAGAGACTACTATTGAGAGGTTCTTGAGTGAAGGCAATTTGCCATATCCTCCAGGCGAAGGCCCAAATGCCAGACGTACAGAGGATGATGGTGTTGATGCTAGAAATAAGGTTGATAATATCAAACCAGAAAACCTATTAAAGAAGTATGGTATAAATGAGCAGGATTTGGCTAATGCTGATGCTGCTACTGCTTCTGGTTCATCAAAGGCCTGGTCAAATGACTCTGACGAAAGAACCAACGTTCTACAACAAAGAAAGAAGGAAATGATCTTGAAGGCTAGAAAAAGATTGGAGTCACAATTGAAGAATGAGCAAGATTTGAGTTCACTACATTGATCCTGTCTTTTTGGTTATTTAATTAATTATTTAAGTTACTAGTGAACATCAGAAAACAACGAGCTCTATACTAATATATACATCGATTTAAATTGCAATTACTTTAATCAAATGTTTTCAAAGATAAGTTAACATCACATTATTAAAAAACGTATAGACCATAGTTCAATTGTTTATCTTTTTATTTCTTTGTATCATCAGGATCATCAGTCACTAAAATTGGTGTTATCTTTTTCTGTGTCTTTCTTTTCACTAAGGGAGTATGAATGATTTTTGGTTGTTCGCCATCAGTATTAGATTTCAGTGGCAGTAGTAACTGTTGCTGGTGTTCTTCAGCAAGCTTCTGTTTCTTTGGTTTTGGACTTTGTGGGGCATCTTTCTTTTTGAGCAATAAATCATTAATGTTGTTAGCACCTCTCTTGTGTACACTTGCAGGTGATTCCATCTTTGTTCTCGTTTCAGCAGCCAGTTGGTCCGGTAGTAGAGTTCTATAATCAACACTCAACTTCTTTCCTAATGCACCGTCTTTAAATCTGATTGATGAACAGAACCCATCAGCAGAACTTGTTATTAAGGATTCACCATCAGCATTCCATGTCAAGTCAGTTAGGGTTCTATAGTGTAGTTTTGTTGCTGTTCCAAGTGGAGCTTCATGTTGTGTATCATAAATTAAAACAGAGTCTTGTGTAACCACAGCATAAACCATCTTGTATGGCAATTTAAACACATTATGCAATGAGGATGATGTTGTTGAATCAATCTTATCCAATTCATAAAACACTGGAGAAAAACAAACAGCCAAGGCAGGCTTTTTCATTCCTGGTAGATGTGCAATTGGTGGTTTATTCAAACCAGCTCTTGAGTAAATATAAACTGTATTAACAAGTTCTTCCTTCTTATTATCTTCATTGCAAGTGTTTTTGAATATACCAGATGGTGTGAACAAAAAATTACCATCTGGAGAGAAGGTTAATCTTCTAAAGAATGATTCTAAATTTTCCGTGTGGTATATTAGAGATGATTTCAAACTGTTAAAATTCAATCTTGGAGAATACTGTACTCTAACTGCAGGAAGTGGTTGTGGGCTTGGTGATTTTAAAACAGACGTACTCATTGGGGTAGTTGCAGTAGTGGAATTGACAGTTGTTGGAGCATTGGCTTGTAAATCATCATCTGTAATGACTTCAACTTCATTATTTGATAAAGACTCCAAAGATTGTTGATTTCTAGTTGGTAACTCTGCTCTAGAGATTTTGTAAAATATCGTTGGAGTTGGATGTATAGAATCTTTTGATGAACCATGGTTCAATGAATAAATATGGACTGAACGGTCAGCAGATTGAGTCGCCAAGTACTTTGATAAAGGATCCCATGCAACACCTTGCACATAATGATTATGTTCTGCAATTTGTGCAACTTGTAGTCCTGTCTTTGCATCATAAATTCTAGAAACGTTGTCAACAGACCCTGCAACGATGTATCTTGAATTTGGGGACCAAGCCAAATCATAAATTTCCGCAGAACTTGAACGACAAGCATGTCTTAGAGTCCATGATTCCTTTGTGTCTTCATCGATGTCTTGGCCAAACTCTCTCACTATAGAATCACTCAAGGTCCATATCAGCATTGTCCCATCATCAGCAGCTGTGGCAAGCATTTCACCCTTTGGATCAAAACGAACAGCATTAACAGCACCCATATGTTTTTTAGGTAACGTAGATAGATATTCAACACCAACATTATCTCCATAATTTATTCTCCATAACTAAAAAAAAAGAGTTAATTAGTTTACATTCACCTAGAATTGAACCAGACCACGTACTCTAACATTGGTATCACCACCACCTGTGGCAAGTCTTTCGGACCTCATCTCCTCCTTGTTTGGTTGGAAATGTACACTATAGACAGGCTCATTGTTATCGTGCCAATGGATCGTCAGTATATTTGCCTCCATATCTGTTTCCTTGTTAATGTTATTATCACTCAATCAATTAATTTCAATATAGAAACGATATTCAACAATTGATTAATTAAGACTGGTACTAAATTCTAATTGTTTGATTTAATTCTTCACCGTATAGTAGTATTTAAGTAATTTTATTAAAGACGCGACACGCTTCAAATTGAAACTTCACACCCGGACACCTCTGATTCCGACTATTTAAAAATTTTCTGTTCTTTTCGACTCACTTTACTTGATTATCACAGTGATTATTATGCTATTATCATGTTTATGTTGAGAAAGGAGTTGTTTGTTACAGTCGTAACAGCATTCCCTTTTTAATTATAACTTATATATATATAGTCCTTTATTAGCACATTTTGTCAAATCCCACTGGCATCGAATTATCCACTGCTTGATGGTGCCGTATTTGTGCTGAAACCAAAGAATCGAATCGTATTCTTAATATGGTTCAGAGATAGTCTTAGTACACTTTGTGGAGTTGTTCATTCTCTACTCATTCCACTGTGTCGGTGTATCCCTACATTTTTTTTATTTTATATGACCATCTTCTATATAGTGTTTTGTATATAATTTTTTTTTATAGATATCGTTCAACTAGATATCCCAGCTGTAGCAGATTGACCATTGTTCAACTTCTTCTTCTTTTTAACATTCTTTGACTTGCTAGCTTCAGTGATTATCTTCAATGTGTTTACTTCACCTCTGCGAGTCTCAATCGTCACATCATAGTTGATTTGTTGCCAATTGGTAATGTTTGGAAGCTCGTTAATATGAAAAATGGAATCAGTGCCATGCTGCATTAACACGGCCAAGCGTGCTGGATCATGTAATGTTTTGAATGTCTCAGGATGATTCAAAGGTGTAACAAGAACTGCAAATAAGCTCCTGTTTTCAAGCCATCCTAGAGCATGCACTCTCCACGTCAACTTTTGTGGAAGCTTCAAAGCCAATGCTTTACTCAGTTTCCCCTTACTCACTGGAATGAAATCAATATCAAATCTCATTGTGTTGGTAAACTTTTCAGTCAGAATATCACCAAAAGAATTAATCAATGCCTTAATAAGAGTCACTTTCGATTCAACTTCAACAATGTAACCTTCATAAAACAAGCTTTGTCTTAGATAAACTTTACCCATTGTTCCAATATTTGTTCCATCATCCACTGTTTTATTATGATCGTCAAGCATCTGTTCAATTAGTTGTTTTTCCACCAATGGGTCCAAGAACTTCACATCAGCTTTCACAGGTATCAAATTATAAATGATGTTTGGTCTAACAGCCTCAATATACTCGTTAAAACATTGTCTGAACCCATTTAATTGTCTGATATTATCATCATAAAGTGAAATCTCTTCAATGTACTTGTAATAGTCCAGAATATCAGTCAACACTTGTATCTTGAAATCCAAAGTTGTTCTGAAATCACCGTGCTTGTATATTTTTGCATCACATTTAACATCATGTAAAATTCTATTCAAGACTTTCTGGAAATAATGCTTTTGTCTTCCTGTTAATATGATAGTTAACGTGTTTGGATCTTGGTCTGAATAGTATAGTAAATCTAAAATATCCTGATTCCAACTTGAATTGTACAACTCCTTGTCTCTAATAACACACTCCATAACTTCTTCATTGCAAAACCAACCACCGTGATGCAAAGATTCACTGTTCAACAACGTGTTGACAGTACCGCTATCAAACAGGTTTGTATTTGGGAAAGGTGAACTAAACATTGTACCATCGAAATCATAAACGTGTAATTTGGAAATCTTATTGATTGGTGGAGGAATAGTTTTCAAATCACTACAATTCCAAAACTCTAATGGATTCTGGTTATATGCTGGTTTCGTTGTAGATGAGTGATATGATGCTGATTGGTCATTTTTATGGCGCTTATGGTGAGCATTTGCATTCTTCTCGTAGTTTTCTTGGTAATGGTCTGTGTATCCATCACTGTCGAAATCATACAATTCTTCATTTGTACTTCGATAATAATATTGCGGCTGGGTGTTATAAGTGGAATCCATTGGTGGATATGATGTATCTTGAGACATAATGTTGTATTTGCTCAACAATGTTAACGCAATAATGGAACGTTCTCTTATATCGACAGCTATCAATATTGTTGTTTTTGATTAATGTTCAACCAGTATAAATTATGATTTTTTTCAAAAACACTACGGAAATCAACATAAAGAGAAGGGATTAAAAAACAAAGATCATACTCTTAATGTCCTGTGGTGTATCTATTGCTATCTCCTTGATGGTCACGACTCACGACTCTCAAAATTCTCGATATGTCAAAAGGGTTCGAACATATAGCCAAAAAATTTAAATATCAATGGCAATTTTTAACCCCCTAAAGGCACCCTGTGTATAACTATTGCTTCCACTCAGATTCGAACTGAGGATCGCTACATTACTAGTGTAGCGCCTTACCAACTTGGCCATAGAAGCTTTTTGATGCATTAAAAATTAAGTGCTTAGTCAGACCTGACGATATCGGTAGGGCCAACATCTTTAGATCTGGCGCTCGTCAATTATTTGAACTCTTTTGATTAGATCAATTATGATGTATTATTGATGAGTAAAAATATAATAAACCACAAACTGTAAGATGGCGGTGGCGGTGAAACCTTGGTTGGGGATTGGTGTAAGTTTCATGATTTCTGATTCATGTGAAAGGTAACTTTTTTCAATCGATTAACAACTTTTTTTCATAGATTCCGTGCTTCTTGATTACTTTCATTGGGTTTGGTTCTCACTACTTCATATTCACAAAAGATTTATCCATACGGAAACAAATATGGTTTGAATTCTGTATCTTTATGATCTTTTTGTCATATACCATTGCTATTTATACAAAACCTGGCTCACCACCTAAGGAATTTGAGCCTCTTCCAGGTGAATGGCGAAGATGGTGCAAGAAATGTCAAAACTATAAACCAGAAAGATCACATCACTGCAAAACTTGCAAAACTTGTGTCTTAAAGATGGATCATCACTGTGAGATTCAATTGGCATATTCGTGATTGTAGTGCAAAAATATTAACCTTTTTTTTAGGTCCATGGACAGCTAATTGTGTTGGCCAAAAGAATCTTCCACATTTCATGAGATTCTTGCTATGGGTAGATTATACAACTTCATTCAGTTCATATTATTTAATCAAAAGACTCATAGCTTACTATCATGATAGAAACCTTCCTGAATATCTGTTTTCAAAAGTTCAACTAACCATGGCCATCATTTTAACACCAATGTCATTGTTTGTTCTTGCTTCTGTTGGTTTACTAACTTTAAGATGTCTATACACATTTGTTTTAAGCGGTATGACCCAAATAGAATCTTGGGAGTATGAAAGATTAGAGGCCATGGCAAGACATGGGAAACTTTATGATGCTATTAGTGCGACATATAAAGACTTGTATGGGAAAGAATTGAACCCTGTTGTGGAAGCTTCTTGGTCCTCTGGTTCCAGAATGGCTCAAGCCCTACAAGATGATGAATTCGATGAAGCATATAGTTTAACCATTGACGATGTCAATTTCCCTTATGATCTGGGATTTTTTGGTAATTTGGTTAACAACTTTGGAAACCCTTGGTCATGGATACTCCCATGGGGGTCCGCTCCAGGTGATGGTGTTCATTTCAAGAAGAATGAGTTTACTGATGATGTTGAAGATATCGCTTCAATGCCATGGCCACCGACAGGTGCTCATCAAGATAAGAATTACCAGGAAGATAAAGTTTCTACATCTAATGGCTTCCAAGACAATGAACGTGTCATTAGACGTAAAACTGTTGGCTTTGTTGTTCCTACAAAACAACATGATAGAACTGATTTCTATGATCATTATGGTCGTAAACTGGAAGATTATGGAGTTGACATAGATACAGAGGAAAAATAAAACCACGTCGAACAACAACACTAGAGTTCTAACAAACTGTACGTCTAGATCAAAGTACGACGTCGTCCTGATCTAGTCGACTAGCATGCGCATCATATACTACGTCTATAAGTCGAAAGCTCTAGTATATAAGACGTCAAATAATTTATTTTTTGAAAATAGTCAGTAATAAAACAAAGTAAAAAACAGTATAAACAAAATCATCTTTCGAAAAAGAATCAAGAATAAAAAATAATCAATCAGTTGAAAAACACATAAAATTCATTCCATCTTAGTATCACCATCCTTGTCGACAATAGCTGGCTCTGAAGTTTCCTTTGGCTCTTCAGTCTTTTTCTCTTCAGCTGCTGGTATTATAGTTCTAGTATCAGTAACAGTACTTTCCTCAACAGCTGCAGTTTCATCTGTGGTTGTATCATTGCCCTTGATCTCAGTATCATCTTGTGGAATTGTAGAATCAGCATCAACAGTCATGTCTTGTTCCAAAACGGCACTGATTGCAGGATTCTTCTTGGTGGCTGGTGGTTGTTGTTGCTCCAAAATAGTCTCATCCTTATCAACAATTTGGGTGGTTTCTTGGATTTCAGTAACATCAGCAGCAACAGTAGCTTCTGCATCCTTGTTGTCCTTGGTTGCATTTGGATCTTCCTCCTCTTCAACGACAGCAGTTTCGGTGGCATCTTCCTTGACCTTTGCTGCAGCTGCAGCCTCAGCTTGCTTTGCAATCACACTTTCATACTTTTCTGGGCCTTCTATCAAAGCATCATATCTTTCTTTACTGTTTGCAACTTCTGATTCCTCAATCTCACTTGTAAACTTTTCGTCATATGTCTTGATGAAAGTCTCTGTGTCTTTAACATTCTGTTTTCCTGGGTTGTTGTAAGTTGTGTAACGTGTAAATTCATCATGAGTTCCTGGCTCAAAAAACAATTTGTAACTGTCTTTGGTAACCTTGATCTTCAACTGTGAATCAGTGTAACCTTCAATATCAGAATCTTCAACATCCTCAGAAACCAAACTCTTTAGGAATGGCATGCGTAGCTCACTGGTGTTGATACCTTCGGTTGGGTGTGCAATGACATAAGATGTCAAATAGTAGTTCCATTTGTCTTCTTCAGTCTTCTGGTCCTTCAAAGTCAAGTCATCCAACGCAACAAATTGAACAGCAACATGATGAGTTTGTTCATTGAATTCAATTCTAAACATGTTTTCTTCAGCATTCATGTTCTCTCTTACTGCATTACGGTAGATAATCTGGCTCTTGGCACTAGTTGTTGGTGCTCTTCTATCGTTTTCAAACAACACTATAATCTCAGAAGTACGAGAATCAGTCATGATGGAATGTAAATGTTTAACCAAGGATTGAGTAACCTTGTCCACAGTGTATAGCTTATATGCTCTGTTGCGGTAGGCTTGACGTAAAGATTCTTCAAACCATTGATGTTCAACATCACCTTCAATGACACGTTCAGATAAAGCTAGCAGTTGTGAATAAGCATCTTCTTTGGCAAACTCCAACCCCATGTCCTTCAATTGGTTGGAAATCAAATTCAAGTCCTTGGCAAATTGGACATCTGTTCTGGTTTTCAAGTCATTAGTAACTTCATCATTCAATGTCTTAACTTCAAGCAATCTGTCGTATAAAACTCTCAAGTGACGGAAGAACACATAAATGGTTGTGTTACAGAACAAGTTGAACGACTGTCTCTTTTGGTTTTCAGTTTCAACCTTGGCAGAATCTTGGTTCATAGTTTGAACCCAAGTATCAGAGATGATGGCATCTAAATCTTCATCTTGTGTTTCTTCTTCTTCTGGTTTCTTTTCAGCATCAGTCTCTTCTGTTTCCTCGGCTGTGTCAGATTCGTCCTTCTTATTTTTCTTGTTCTTACGCAAAACATCCTTCAACAAATCTGTTTCACGATGACGTTTACGACCATTGTGGGTGGATGATTCTGGATTTGGGGATGCAGTTTCAGCAGAAGATGGTTCCTTCGTACTGTCAATTGTTGGTTCTGCATTTCTCTTGATCAAAGCTTCTTGGATGGTTTCAGGATCAATGGAAAAAAATAGAGAAATAAAGGACTTGAAAAAGTCGTATAATCTTTCTCTATCATTAGCAGAGTAAGAGTTACCACCATTCAAAAAGACATAAACCAACTTTGTAATATCAAACAAAATCTCATAATCAAAAAAGTCATAATCCAATTGTTTTTTTGGCTTTGGAGTCAATGGATGCAGTCTTTTATTTGTTTGTTCAGTCTTGATAGCACTGATTTCAGAAATCAATTGCTTGGTAGTTAACAACTTCTTATCAGCCTGCTTAAAGGTTAAGCCCAGATGATCCAAAGACTTGAAGAATACCTTTTGTTCCATTTCTCTCCAAACCTTGTTCCATTCACGGTGTGCTCTTCTCCATTCTTCATCCTTTTGTTTTAATCTCTTCAAGATGACAGGAACGGCAATAGCTGGTTTATCATGCAGAGCATCAATGACTTCAAACCCTCTGTCTTTACCATAAATCTTACGGATAACCTTCTTGTAGATGGTTTGAGAAGTGTGACCAAGACCATTTGGTAACTTGAAAGAGGCCTTTTCATCTTGTGTCATGTTGGCAATTCTATTGGCAATGGTTTCCAAAGTTTGGATGGTTCTCAAATTTGACTCCATGTAAAAGTCATATTCATGTCTTTCTTCTTCAATTCTAAACAAAATTTCTTCATATTGGTTCTTACGATGAGCAATGAAACCAGAATCTTCAGAAGCCCAAGTTGGATGACCAACCCATTCATCATTTAAAACTTCCCAGCACATTTGGTCTCTACCAGAACATGGCATAAAAGTTTCCACCTTTGGTAGCTTTCTGTAACTTGGACCATAAGGCTTGCACAACACCAAATCCAATTGATGCTTTTTGTATGTGATGTTTTCGATGTGGTATGGTGTGTCTTCATAGCCAGCAAACACCTTGAACCAGTCAAATAAATCTTGGTGGGAACCAATGAAACCTTCAACTCTTTCAATCAAAGTGTTCTTGTCAATCAAGTCTTGGTTAAACAAGTTGATGATCTTCAAAAACTCGTTATAACTTTGTTTGCTACCAATAGCCTTCTTGACCTTGTCAAAGAACCCAATTTCCTCAATCAAGTTTGAAGTCTTATTTGGAGGTTGAACGGGATCTGGAATACCTGGCACCAAAGTTGGGTCACTATCTTCAGTAAATCTGCGCTTTGCAGGAGTGCCAGAAGAAATAACAGTGGATACCTGACCACTAATACCAGAGGTGGAACCACGCAAATTTGAGGTTGGTAAATCCTTGTTAGAGAACTTGGTTGGATCATACATCACAGCTTGTTGTTGACCCAATGGGTCCAAATTTGCCTTGCCGACAGTTGGTGGAGAAAAGTTTCCAACTGGAGGTAGTTGGGATGGACCACCAAGACCTTGGTTGTGCATTTGGTAATACTCAGCAGGTTGTTGGACTAAACCACCATTTGGAGCGCTAGTGTCTGGTAAGAACTGTTTGAAATCATCCAATAAGTCTGGGGCATTGGCAAATAACAAAGTGACTTGGGAATAAACTTCAGCGATTGGTTTTTGTTCACGTTGATAAGTTTGTAAAATTTCCAAAAAGTGCTTGTAAATGTCTGGAGTGTTTGCAAAACGAGTCTTGATCTTGTTGACGTAATTAATAGCATGATTGAATTCAACTGGTCCCCCAGTTTTTCTGTCATTCAAAGGTCCAGGCATACCTCCCAGTTGTTGGTTACGGTTAGCAGCGGCTTGAAGTTGCGACATAGTGGCCGCTTGTTCAGCACCGTGTTGCTGTTGATGTTGTTGTTGTTGTTGCTGTTGGGCTACCTGTTGCTGTTGGTGCTGCTGCTGTTGTTGTTGCTGCTGTTGTTGGATGGCTGCCAAGGCAGCGCCATTGTACTGTGCATATGGATCTTGTTGTTGAACCTGAGGAGGGGCACCTGGTAAACCTGGTTGAGTACCATTTGCACCATTTGCACCTGGTTGTGGTTGCCAACGTTGGTCAAAGCTTAGATTGGTATTTGAATCCGCTCTTGTAGTAGTTCCCATTGGAGTAGTAACTCTTATTGGGTTTGGATCAGAAGGGTCCAATGAACACTCAATTCTGTAACCAGGAGGCAAAAAAGTGTTGAATCCTTGAATCAATGAAGGGTGACCTCTAAACAAAGTAGAAACACGGTCAATGACACCTGGTGTATCAATCGATTGACTCTTAAAGTCCTTCATGATATCAAGAAAGTGGTTGTAGACATCTGGACGATTCTGAAACTGCACCTTAACTTGGTCCAAGTATGAAAGGGCATCCTTCACGTTCAGTGGTCTATAAGCAGACATTGAAACTGCAGAATTTTGTTGTTGACCTTGTGACCCAGCTTGTTGTTGTTGTTGCTGCTGTGTAGTTTGTTGCTGTGTAGTTTGTTGCTGTGTAGTTTGTGGTGGTTGGCTTTGTTGTGCTTGTTGAGCTGGAGGCTGTTGTTGGATGCCCGCTTGTGATTGGTTAACTGACAAGTTTTCCGATTTGAATGTTAAAGGAGGCTAAAGGATAAAAAGTTAATATGATTAAAATCTATGATATATCCAGAAGCACTTACTGGGTTGATGTTACTTGTGATTGGGTTCAAAACAAAGTTTCTTGAGCCATTACCCAAGCCATGAATAGAAGGTAACGAGTAATAGCCTAGATAAAAAATTAGTTAATAGTCTTAGCAGAACTGACCGACATAACTTACCTGATTCAAGAGCAGAGTGTGTTGATAATGATGATGGAGGTGGTAAAACAGGAGCACCTTGACGACTATAAAGGAAATTTTATTGTTAGTATCACTTTGTTGGTAACGGAGTAGTTTCAGACACCAAAGGGGGCCCCAGTTGAACCAACGTTATGAAGAAAAAAAAAACGTCACTTTCCAAATGTCGGAAAGACAATGTCCAAACTGCCTCGTATGGGTATATCTGCACTGGGAATACTCACTGTTGCAAAGGTGGGATAGCCGCCCCGTTGGATTCGTTGCTATCCTGAGGGGCTTTCCAAGGTTCTTGATTCGACATGGTGGATGGATTCGTTGAGACTTCACTGAAAGACTTCAACTAAACTAGATTCCACGAAATGAAAAGGATTCTTAGCAAGAGCAAAGGTGTAGCGGACTGTAAATGATCTTTATAACCGGTCTTCTCTTGCTGGCTGTCTGTTCTTTATAAATTGCCTCTTTGTATTGGTGAATCTCTCAAAAAGCGTGCTTTCAGAAGAAGAAGAGAGAGATGTAATCTTTCGGGTCTTCAAGCTATAACTGGGTGTGTAATTGTTTTTCTTTCGAGAAAGATCAGTAGCACCAGTAGTTTCCAAATATAGTATGAACCAAGATACAATCTTTTCTATAATATATCCTTTAGCTGTTGTATTCAAAGAACTGAGTAGTAAGTACTCGCTGTTGTGAAATGTAGAAACATCCTAAAAAGCAGTGTTGCACTTACCCATTTCTTGTATTCCGTTTCCGGTAATTCTAGACACCGGGTGAGACCATGTTAAACAATGTGTGGTATGAACCAATTTTGTGTTACCCTCTTCATTCTGATTATGTAACTACTTAATAACATTTTCACTGGTAACGAATGGCGAAAAGAAAGTAGGTGATGTTGTTAATGTTGTTGATGGTGATGTATATATAATCTGAGTACTACCTAATAACAAAACAGACACATAATGAATGCTCCAGATCGTTTTGAACTATTTATCCTACCAGATGGTGTTCCAAAGTATGTTTCAACGAATGGCAACAAACAACTTGATCTCATTTCATTGCATCATAAACTAACAACAAACTTTCTTCTAGATTAAAGATTGAACCAGACTCCAGAGTTCCAAATGCTGCTATAATAACATTCGAAAAGGAAGACCACACTCTAGGCAACTTATTGAGAGCACAGTTGCTAAAGGATGAAAAGGTCTTGTTTGCTGCTTATAAAGTTGAGCATCCTCTATTTGCAAAGTTTGTGATGAGAATACAGACTGAAGAAAACTATTCTCCAAGAGAAGCCCTAAGAACTGCTTGTAATCGTATCATTACGCAGCTGGCCGCTATGGGTGATAACTTTAAGGCTGAATGGGAATTAAAGAGTTTGGCTGGTGAAACCGATTACGATATGCAATAAGTTACATGATTTGTTACAGTATCAATCAATATCAATCACATCAACATCAACCAACCAAAAGAAATCACTGAGTGATCACTTGTATACTAATCTAATAAAACAAACTACATTATACATCACAGCTTCTAATTTGAAAAAACAATTTTCATCTAATTATTAGTCTAAACAAAACTGAAGAAGGATATATATAAAAACATTAACATTGAAACGAATGGATAAAACAAACTCTATGACAATACTGTACTAATAATGCATGATGACTGAAAGTATTGAAATGCAATAGATAAAAAAAAGTAAAAGAATAAAATATTAAATGAAAAGACAAAAAGGGAATAAACGAAGAAAGACTGAGAACTGGATGATAGATATTTCAATTGAATGAAAGATCATATAATCAGAAGTTTGATGGGGTATTAGAAATTATTATATTTTGTTTGCTTTTTTGGATCATTATTGATTGATTTTTGTTCTTAGAGCGTCTTTTATTAGACTTAGCTTCTCTTCCAAACCAATATCATAATTAACAGTTGGAAAGCAGCCATCTCTTAAAACGTTTGACATTAGACATGTTTCAGAGTTACGTTCTGGGGAAATATATGTGATGACAGAACCGGTCTGTGAAATGCAAATCTTGTGATGATCTCTGAAATTAAATTGAATTGAACCATTACTTAGTTCAAACATCACATACAAGTCATATCTTGTATATCTTCTTAAAAAGATTTCATCTTGCTCCTCCATTAAAGAATCTTCATCATTGGAAACTTTGCATAAATTGGACTTCATATATCTTGCAAAAAAGTCTGCAATTTCAACTTGTCTTGATAATTCATGTGGAACATAATCAATCTTGTATTCAGATGCAACCCAACCTTCAGTTGGCTCGTTAACAATGTACCAAAAACTATTAACTCGGCCAACACGCAACAGAGTGTTACCATCATTAAATAGAACACCAATATCATCTGTGGATAGTTGGTATGAGAACCCATGTTTGTTTGAATAATCAACCCACTTACTAATTAAAACTGGACTTTTCAGTAGAGAAAGTTCCTCCTGTTGTTCTTGCTGTTGTTGTTGTAATCTGGATCTTGATCTGGCTTGTCTTTCGGCAATGTAGATACCATTCAAAGTATTTGTGCATTCTTGTCTCAAGATAGCATCAGACAATCTAGACACTGGAGCTCTAGTATATGCCATTCTAGCATCGTCTAAACGTCTGGCCTTTCCCAGCTTAGAATTAGCAACTGCTGCAGCTGCAGCTGGAGAAGCATCATCATATCTTCTTGCTCTTGTTGTAGATGGATCAATCTCCTTGTACTTGTTCTTGGTATTACCAGGAGACAAAGATTGTGGAAGTATTGTCTTTGGCTTTTCAGATTCCAAATCTGTTCTCAAAATTTCAACTGGATTCTTTTGTGATGAATGGATCAAACCAGCATTTCTCTTCGCATTGATAAAATTGATTTGAGATTGAGTATTATCCAGGTCAGAGTAATCAGGAGTAGAAACCAAGGTTTCAACAGTGATGTTTTCTGGGAAAGGACCTTTAAAGAAATCATAATCCAATATTTCATCTAGAGTTGGTCTTTTCAAAGGGTTTGTGGTTAAAATATCCTTAATTAAGATTTTTGCTTCTTCAGAAATTGGTTTATCCTCTGGGAAACCATATTCATTGTTTTTGATTCTTTCATAAATCAAAGAAACATCTTTAGATTGGAATGGTGGTTTACCAATTAATAAAGCATAGATCATAACACCAATTGACCAGATATCAACTTCATAACTATGACCTGTTGTCTTACCAGTCAAAACTTCTGGAGCAATGTAGTTTGGAGTACCACAAATAGTATATTTACGATCTTTATCAGCATGTAAAACAGCAGCTAAACCGAAATCACCAATCTTTAAATTCATGTCTGGATCAAAAAAAATGTTA
>JAJLVX010000029.1:0-58531 GCA_030564525.1 Liangdongia berthetii | reverse complement strand
TTGTCTTTTGTTTAATTTGTGATAGCCTGTGGAAAAGATTCTTTTCGGTTTAAACCCTGATGCAATAGTGACTTGATCGATGAATTCTAATCCATCAAGGAAAATAGATTCAAAAACCTCATGATAATATGTTTGAACAAGTAACAACAGAAGCACTTGAATATTCAACACATTTGATTGATAAAATGTAATCTTATTGGCAACGGTAGTAACTGTATCTTGAGGAATAGATTCATGCTGAATGAAATTAAGGCAAAAACACACTGTTTTAAAACACAGATTTGGAATACTTAGTATTGTTTGAATGAGTAATGATAATTGTAATGCAGTGATTGTAAACTTGAAGTATTTGCTGTTTTCAAAAAACAGCTGGTTTTGAAATAGTCTATAACATCCTAATAGTGCAAATTGACAACCTTTTAAAATGGCCATAAGAGAGAAGTTGGGATTGGAATTTGATCTGAAAATTGGTGAAGCCATTCTCTAAGCACTGATATGTCTCTTCATTAATACTATACTAACTTAACCCAAATAATATTTGGTAACAAGTCATGGAAAGTTGTAAATTGTTTTGTAGTTTTGCAGTTTTATTCGAAGGGTATTAATTAAAAAACAAAAATGTAAAATGCTATTCCACCATTACTCTTGAAGAAAACAGAGAGAACAGCAAACAACTTCATTTGCTCTCAAGAACCAGTACTAAACTGATAAAAGATTTATTCTACTACGTTGAGTTGGCACTTTGATTGCATCGTGTATATTCATTCTCTCACTTATCCTTATCAAACCCATCAAATAACTGCTTATTTTGAAGTAGTATATCAAAGATAAAAGGATGCCCACCATTCAAAATCAAGGTGATCTTGACATTCTCTAGAAACTTCTGATACCTTGCAACAACAATCTGAGATCCAGTGTCATTCTTGGAACCATATTCACCCAAGATCTTGAGCCCAATGAATTTCTCAAGCTCCTCAATCAGCAAATTAGGATCACTTTCAAACTCGTTAAATGTGTTATATTTGATATTTTCATTCTGTTTGATCTCATCTTGAAAGGCCTTGAGTTCATTATAAAACTTTTCAATGTATTGTGAATCGTCCGGAAGTTGCTTGTACTCTGTTTGCTCAGTGATGATCTTTTGATTGGGAATGATTATTTTGTTGAAAGATGATGCGTAGTGCCTTGTATGTATTCTGTAGTTAAGACTGTTCAAGTTGTGAATATTGCCTCGTTGATGTTCTAAACATCTTGTGACGGCTCCTGTAGCTGCTCTTCTGTTGTTATTAAGGAGTATTCTTAATGACATGGTATTATATATAACTCCTGGGTGTAGAAAAAAAATAGAAACAAAATCAGATCTTCTTCTTCTTCCTATTATTAGTGACAGTTTTACCACTATTCAGAGCAATGCTTGCTTTGGATTTTCTTCTTCGTCTTTGTCTTGTTTCTATCACTTTTGTGGAGGAATTGCATTTCTTGAACTCCTGAATTTCCAGTCAAGTGACTCTGCATGAATCTCTACATCACCATCATCGTCAGCACATAATATTAATATCTGAATATATCTAATATCTATAATCTATACAAGTAGCAAAGCCTGTAAATAGTCGTAACATCATTCATCTAGTCTTCTCACACGCACTGGGATATCCAGCATGACCTCTCCAATCCCATGCTTGAACTTCAAAACACACCTCACACAATAAAGTCTGGAAATCATACAGTTCTGGAACGTTGGCACAACAGTCACGGGAATATCAGCAATAAGCTGTAGATTCAATTTCACTGTCCTTATATGTTCATTTGTATCGCTATCTTCTATTCGTCTCCATGGTGTGCTTTCAGCTTCATTGATGGTGGTTGTGAAAATTGGTTCTTCAAATTGATCAACTTTAATGTTCTTGATTGCTTGAATATCATTCACTAAACTTCTATCAAAATATTTTGAAACATCTAAATTTGCTTCCTCATGTCTTGATTTCAAATCTTCATAATCCTTCAAATATTTTTTAAATAAATCTTGAATCTTGGATATAGTTAACCCATTCTCCATAAATAAATCTGTTGATAGTTTAATTGGAATTGGTTGTGTTGAATACAGATTCATAACAACTAATGAAGTTTTAACAATCCTAATCTCTGGTGGTGTTGGTTTCTTTGATGCTGCTGGGAAATATTTCAACTCAATCTTTAAACTAGACAATTTTTTCTTTTCATTCTGAGATAATCTAGATGATAGATTCCCAATGTTTTCCAATCCAATCTCATTCATCTCTGATAATGCATTACTCTTCTTCAGTAATGATGGAGATAGGTATGGCAACCCATCTTTAGAAATCTTTGATGTTGCAATAACAAGTCCACTTTTTGCAAAATCTGTAGTCAATGATCCAGTTGTTAAAGAATTTTGAAATTTACTTAAAACACCATTACCGCCACTCTTGTTGAATGCCAATTTGGAAACTATTTTAAATGTTTTATCAGGTTTTGCATTTCTTAATGGAAAAGTATGTCCAATTTCACTTGATGAAGTTACTGAAGTCAATGCTGGACGAACTAATTGTTGTTGTTTGATTTCATTATCCAATGCTCTAACTTGATCAATTTTCCCTTCTAAATTCAAATTCAAGTTACGTTCACTATTTTGAAATGATCGTTCAATTTGACTTTTTAATCTTTCTAGTGAATTTTTTGATGATAATAATGGAACTGCAAACCCAAAAGGAATAAATCGCAGTGAATAATCATCTTCACCAAGAACAGCCAACGATGTTGATTTTTTATCTTTTGGAGATGTAGTCATCCCAATGATCTTGGCATTAATTGAATATGAAATACTCAACTTATCTGTACTCAAATCTTTTGTTAAAATTGGTGTCCCTTTTGTACCTAAATGTCCATAATTTAACACTGGGTTTAACATCAAATTATGATATTTAAACTTATCAACCCCGAAACTTGGTGGTAATAACATGTGCAATTGTTGTTGATGAGGACATGTATTATCCAACAGATGATATGGAAATTTGAACGTGAAAAATTTTTTATACTTTGTATGTGGTTCTAAAGTACGATCATTTCTTAATCCCAAATAACATCCTTCATAATCTTTTGCACCAACTTCATAACTCAAATTTGAACTTGGGGAAATAGTTCCATAAGACCAACTACCACTAAAATCCATCATGTTTAGAAATTTTTTCATTGTACGCTTATTATTTTGCGTGTCAATAATTGCTAATGAGCCTTCAAGTGTTAAATAAAAAGAATGGAATCGAACTTTTTTGTCACTGTTGTTCTGGATAATTGCATAACCATGCACAACATCTCCAGAAGTATATTCTTTCAAGATCGATTCATTTTCTTGTCTTTCATGTGGAGAAGGTACACTTTTTGTCACGACAACTTCAACTTGTACTAATGATTTAACCCTTGGCAAATTATGTGCCTGATCTGATAAATTTTGATCAACAAATTGATCATCAACAACACCAATGCTGATGAAAGAGTTATCATGAGAACAATTTCCTGTGCTTTGTAAAGTTGGGTCATATTCATTGTTGTTGTTGTTGTTGTTATTAATACCACCAGTACCACTGCCACCAACACCAGAAGCATCACCAACGTATCCTGGAGGAAGATCAAAGTTGTTCCCACTTGTATCATTATTATCTATAGATGCTCTTGGAACAGAGTATTGAACCGTTCGATACATTTCAAAAGAAGGCAACACATCAAACACCAAATCTTTATTGTTGACATTTGAGTACTTCACTTGAGCATTTGGAACAAATCCAATATGCACCTTGTTAAACTCATCTCCAAGCTTTGTGTCTTTCAACATCTCCTTATTAATCCTTGCATATCTTTGACCCTCAATAAGCATCACATCGGAATAATCAATAATGTCCTCGTCGGCATCCAGTTCTTCATCTTCTTCACCTTCATTTGTAGTATCTCCAGCAGCAGCAAAAGATTCTTTTGCCAGTTGGGCTTTAGACTTTTCAGACGCTTGAATCATTAATGGTTAAAGTGTATCTGTGTGGATCTTGTGTATGTGTGTCTGAGTGTGGAAATAATGAAGGACAGTGTTGAACTGGATAGAAACGTTTTGAGCAGTGTGGTAATTATACCTCCTACTAGTAGTACTAGTATTATTCAAACTGTGGAATATTTTTTTGTTGATACATATCGGTGATGCCTTGCGTTGCCTTGGAGGTAGTAAATAGAACGGTTTCGCGGGGCTCGGCACTAGTACTGTCTCGACTCACGAGTCAATGAGCATTTGAGAGATCTTCGTAGTAGCCAGTTGATTGTAGACAACAGTTCATGTGAATAGATTGGTGGTCATATATATACAGTTGGTTTATTTTAATTTCAGATCTTGTACACAACTTTTTATTTCCTTGAAAACTTTTTTCAGGGTGTGTCTGTTTCTCTGGAAATGAATGTGAAACTGAACATTAATATGGTTGAATTCAATGATGGGATTAAAGAATGGAAACGTTACAAAATCGTATCAAATTTAAACTTTTTTGTCTAGTCATATGTAAATCTATTGATGTATCTTTTAAAGAATCCCAAATACTAGTTATATTAAAATTTTCGAAATTTTTTGTAAAAAAAAGCTAAACAAAGAACCAACAATTTTTGCACTAGTCTTCATCAAACTTTTTTTGAAATTCATGATGATGATCATCGATCATGATCATCGTCGAAAATTTAATATGTAATATCAATTTATTAATTATTTGACAATTATCATGGATTAATTCTCTCAATGAAATTATAAATCAATCAAAACATTCAATCAACATCAAGTTTCAACAACTTCAAAATAATTATGATATCGACTGATGGTTTTTATAACTTTTTACCAAAACAAAAAAATATAGCGATAAAAAATTATAACAATGAAATACTTGAAAAACAAATGTATCAATCGTTTGGAATGTATGACTTAATAGTTGATTAAAATTTGATATGATTAATGACTACTCTTTTAACTTAGAAAGTCAATTTCCATAAAATTAAATAGTAAATCGTAAATCAATCATAAAGTAGCACCATCTGCTGAGAATTAAACATTCAATGCAAAACCTAGCATACCCTTTCATCATTTGAAATAATCATCAAAGTTCAAATTCAGCAACAAATAGTCAATTCCAATCCTCCACTACTAGACGCAACATGTGATTTATAAGTACCAGGTCTGATAATTCAACTTTGGTCTGAATCAAAATAAAACTTTTGTTGTCTCATCAGGCTCTATGAAATATTTATCAAAACATTTTAATTCTTGGTATTCTAACTCTCCATAAACACTTTGGATATGCAATGAATAATTCAGCAACATATGCACATTCAACATAACCAAAGTTTAAAACTTTAACGTTGACAGAATATAAAACCTTTCACCAAGCATCACCAGCTAGAGGTTCATCATTATATTATTCTTCAGAAATTAGAATAACATTCTGGATAGCGATATTCATCAACACTGTACTTTTCATTAAACAAATATGGGTAAGTGAAACATAGAATAGGACTGAATTCTTTGAATAGGAACAATGTATCATCCAGAAATTTCAATATCTATTATATACTCATTCAAATATGGTGCTGGGAATGGTAAAACAACTGTTGGGGGTAATAATAAATCAGACAATAACAATAATCCACATACAATCATATGTTCAAGCTATCTTCTGGTTTACCCTTTAATAAAAAACTTTATCTATGATATCAACATATTGATCAGATTTTCTTGCAATTGTGACGTGTTGAAGTCTACCACCAGTGGTCAAATGTTGTTAGAAAGAGGAAAATAATTTAAAAAAAAATAAAGCAACACAAAACGGTATAATTGGACCACCAATGAGAAGAATAACAGGTTGGAATGAAGTGGTTGATATCATCAACATCATAATTAGGGTTGTCATATTTGTTAGGAAATGTGTTCTTCATCTAGCAGGGCGGCAGCAACAGCACTTTGCTTCAATAGCGACATGACCAAAAGCATTAAAAGAGCACTGAATAGAACAAACACAACAGTTATTCCTGTAATTCTTGATAATACCATTCCTTAGTAAAGCAGATACTAATAAATAGTAAAGTCACTCTTCATCTGGGTAAACAGTGGTGTTGACTGTGTGGTATGAACTGTTGTTGTTTGTGTAGTTTGTATGGAAACTATGGCCACTAACAGGGCGGTGATGTAGGCGTTCTCTAGTTCTATCCATGATACTGGCAGGAGGGATACCAACAGTGCTTGAATTTGTATAGATGGTTTGATGATCTGAGAGCATAGTGACATTTGTAGAAGGCTCAGAAGAGTTTTCAGAAAAAGTTGATGATCTTACAGAGATGGTGGACATTGAAACCATGGGTACTGTGCTCATGTTGTCAGGCTTTGTGAGGATGCTTTCACGTTCCTGGTTTGTGGATTTTGTGTTGATGGATGCTTTTGTAGATTGGAAAGCACCAGCAGTAGCGGTAACAAGAGCACCAGGACTTTGAGGAATACTTGAATCAGTATCATCATCGGCATCTCCAGTGGCATCATGATCATTAGAAGTTGTCGATAAACGTGATGGTGTCTTCAATCTTTTGACTGTCAAGTTCTTATCGTCAGTTACCGTTGTGCTTGTCTCATTAGAAGATGTAGAGTTGGGCACATTAAATTGAACTGGGTTGTTATGAATCTTTGAAGTTGAGGAAGGGTTTAAAGCACTTGTGTTGACGCTTCGTTTTGTCTGAGAGACATGACCAACATGGGAAGTTGTGTTGTGACTGTGACTGTTATTGTTATTGTTATTCCTGTTTTGTATCAATCTCTTAACCCAACTGAAGCGTCCTTTTCGTTTTGAAGACTCATCATCTATACAACAGCGTTAGTAAACTCAACTCAATCCAAATCCAAATCCATATCCAAATCAAACTACCTTCATGGTCAAGATGTTGGTGATGACTCAAACTCATTGCTATGCTCAACAACACTGTGGACACTTCTAAATATATAGGAAAGCTGTTCAGTTTAGTGGTTGGGCCTGTTTATTGTTGTTTGTTGTTGTTACTGTTTGTTTATAGTAAGAATTTAATTTTATTCTCATCGTATACAATTTCATTTACACAACGCATTCGCGAACAAGATAGCCGGTCATTATTAATTAACCATAGAAAACCATTGCAATATCTTCTATATACTATGAATATACTATATTATAGTGTATAGCACTAGAACACACTGCATACCAACTTACATCATTCATATATTTAGCCATAAACATTATAAAGCTGTACTACTTTATTTAGTACTGTACACAGCCTTCATCGGCGTTCATTTTTTTTTTTTTTTTTTTTATTTATAAGAATGTATATTAACTATAATTGTATAACTTTTTATGAATTTAAATTCTCTCTCATTAGGTTATTCTATTTGTATTTTCATCAATCTGAAATTTGAATCCCGTAACACAAGATTCAATTGATAACCAAAGTTATAACTTTGTACATAGAACTTATTGGTCGAGTTAGTCAGTTGGAAATTAGGGCATGTGCTCAAGAGTCAAGATACTAGTCAGTAGCCAGTGTACGAATACCATCAAGGCGAAGTGGTATTAACAAAATTATCTCATTAGTACAAATTCTAAGCAGACTTATTCAGATATCACCGGTAAGCCAACTTGATCAATAGAATCAGAATCTATTGATTAAGCGTAAGGGTGTACTTGAAAGTCTTGGGATTTTTATAGCATGGAAGTACACAATCTAATTTGCTAATTTCTTATAAGCTTGAATAAATAATACGTCAGATTATAGATGCAAAATGATAGTAATTCAAATAGGGTGAAAAGAAGCCTGCTAGATTGTGGTTGATGGATAAAGCGTAATATTGGAAATTACTAATTAGTACTAATGACCCTTGATATCTTCCTTGACATCTAGACATGTTCTATCTTGGTTCATCACTGAGTCCTGACCAGCTGTACTGTTTTCTTTTATATGTATGCAGATATTATGTATTCCTGTTTGCATTACATGTAGTTACATCACCGTCAAACTTTGTCCAATCAGAAGAAGGAGGAACCGTCAACTCCATCATGCGAAAAAAGAAAGAAACAAATTACAAATTAAAGTAATACCTCAAAGCTCACATTGAGACTCATGAATCCAAGATGCTAGAGCCTAGAGCTAAGAGCAGTGTGCAAGTGAGCAGCGAGCAAGATGAACAGGGCCTGTATGTAATTTATTTTGGGAACTTTATAAAACTTTATGTATTTTTTCCGCCCTCTAATCAATGCCTGATGTGAAAAGCATATATTAAGATGGTGTTCTTATTTATTGATGCCTGGAACAGGCACTAGATGATGCCAATAGATTATGGCTGTACTTCTTACACTACCCTTTCTTTGAGTTATAACTTCCAAGTTCTCAGGCTTTTGTCCAACTACTACTACTATACTACTACTACTACTACTACTACTACTACTACTTTTCTAATCGGTGATTGAGCCTTGTTCACAATAGTAACTAACATGGCTTAGAGGGAAAGCATGGGATTCCAAAAAAAAACCCAACACACACCAAAAAAGTTGCAAGTTTCAACCAAAAAACACGAACTACACAGTATTAACAGTATCACACCCCAGGATCTAGTAGTACTATTGCATTCTCCAAAGCCTGGCGAAACCAAAAAGAGGCAAGGTACATGATGCTGTAGACCGCAAGGGGTGAAAAGGGAAAGAAAGGGAAGGAAGGTTGTGGGTTTCGATAAAATGAAGAAGTGTAGATGTAGGCAAAAAACAGCATATGTTATGTGATGGTGTGTTTTTTAAGCGTCATTACACTAATTCTTACTAAGTAAAATGGGTGTAAAAGAAGAACACAAAGCAGAAGAAGACATTTCCAAATAGGCTATGCCATTAATGGTGCAACTAACCCTAGAGTTTTAAAGCCGACACAAATGGATCACGAATGAATATTTACAGGTGAATAAATTTAGTAGTGGTGGTTTGTAGTATTTCTGTTGTGTATTTTTTGCGCAATTGAAAAGAATTTAGAAAGTTGAAACATGCAGTCTACTGTCTGCCTGTGGCCACTGGCAGTGTATACTATGGATGCTTTAAAGAGAGCAAGAGAGGGAGAGGAAAAGAGAGAGGAAGAGGGAGTGTTCATTACTAGCATTACTGTGTATATGATATATGATACAACAGATGTAGAACTAGACACACCCCTGGGGAACCCAGCCCTTCCGTGTAAGATGAAGATCCAACAGACACTGCGCAGAGTAAAATTTTTTTGAAATGCCGACTGCATGTGTCGGCATTTCATTTTGAACACCGTGAGTTGTTTAGTTGGACCTAGATTTAGCCATGGCAAAGTGGGCTACTGAATATAAGATAGAGTCTGTTTCCTGTTCGTTTCCACTTTCAATCTGATATATACGTTAATGCACAGATATTCTATATCACCATACCACTATCATTATTATAAAGCATACAAAACATACTGGTCCATATCCTGTTAGTCCCATACACTGGAAAGTAATAGCTAAACAAACACACCATTATTACTATCTCAACACACTGAAAAAAAAAAAAAAACAACAGCCATATTCTTCACACGCTACATAATACAGTCCACCACAGCTACTGCAACCACTTCTTATACGCTTAAAGGTTTCCTTTGTTGTTGTTTTTTCTACTAATGATTACTTTATCCAAGCTTGATATGTCCAATTCTCACCTCAACAACTTCCCCTTTACCAATAACTCAAACAATATCAATGACTCCACATCCTCCACAAACACCACCTTCAGCAGCAACCTCAGCAATAGCAATAACAACAGACCTAGTCAAATCAGCCCAAGTTTGCTTTCATCTTCTCGTTCAGGATTAGGTCCTGGTGGTTACTTTAAACCAAAACATCCTCTTCCACAACAATCCCAACAGCAGCAACAGCAACAACCTCCAATATTCAACACTTTCCAGCAGCAGCAGCAGCAGCAACCAGCAGCAGCTCTACACCCTCAATTCCAACCTTTCCATGCTGCGTTTGCTCATCCGCAACAGACACTTCTGCCTCCTTCGGCTTCTTCTTCTTCCTCAATCACATCTACAACCACATCTGGGTTCCCAATAAGTCCTATTGAACTAGGTTACCAAACTCTACCTTATCCTGACAATTTCCAATACACCAGCACCGATCCGTTTGCTTCTTATGACCCTAATAATGGCAATAACACAAACAATATCAGATACCTGTATAGTCCAGTTGACAACAACAACAAAACCATGCCGTTCTTCACAACGACAACAGCACCACCACCACAACCAGCACACCTATCTTCTGCATCAAATAATATAACTGGCATTGCATCAAACCAAGAAACATCTAGAGCCAGTTTTGATAATTTGATAAACAGCATTGGTGGTTTGCAACAACAACAAATGCAGATACAACAACAACAGCTGCTGTATCCCTTCCAAGGCAACACTTCAACGGGAATGGAAGTTCCACAAATACAGACAGAAATGGTCATTGATACGCCGCAACTATACAACGAAAGTCTCATCAATGCTGCCATTAAAGCTGCAGAGATTTCTTCTGCAAAAGAAATTGGCCTAAAGAGACGCAAGACAAGAAAGTCTTGTATTGTGACTAAAGAAATTGCACAAAAGAACAAGATTGAAACATTCACGTGTGAGACCTGTGGCAAGATGTTTTCAAGAATGTATAATCTTAAAAGTCATTGGAAAACTCATAGTGATGAGAAGCCTTTTGCTTGTGCATTTTGCAACAGGCGTTTTGCAAGAAACCATGATTGCAAGAGACATCAGCTACTTCATCAAGGGCAACGAAAGTTTGTGTGTGGTGGGTACTTGAGAAATGGTGCTAGATGGGGGTGTGGCAAGAAGTTTGCTAGAGCTGATGCTCTGGGAAGACATTTTAGAACAGAAACTGGGTGGTTATGTATACGGCCATTGATGGATGAAGCAAAAGAAATGGACCAAGAAATGTCCATAGATGATATAAAACTTGAAAAAGAGGAGTGACAAAATACAGATACAACACATATACATGAACATTCAAACAATTCTTTTACTTGTACTTTTAAGGGCTACACTGAAATGATGGAAATGGGTAGAAATGCAGAGCATGACTGATATAGAAGTTGATATGAAGCCATGAAACTGGAACATCTTGAATAATATATCATATAATCAAATAGACGTTAGATTGTATACAGTTCGTTGGTACTCAAAATAGGTTGTAGTACAAGTTGTTGGCGTAGTCCTACCCCTTAAAGGTGGAAAGGGTTACAAGAAAGGTTAACGTACTGAACTGAGTGTCTTAGACGTTTATCATTATATAAAAACTAAATAACTATTAACAGCAGCGTAGGATGTATCATTCTGGAGATTTGATGGTTTGTTGTACAGTGTATTTTAGCTTTCCATTAGTTTCACACAGTATCAACACTATAATGCCCACCGAGTTGTAATAGAAAGAACAATAATATGATTGAAACAAGAAATTAGAACACTTCATACACTGATACACTGATACAGTGTAACATAAGGGTATACCGTATCGAAAACTAGCAGTATTGCATTGGGCTCATTTCCTTTTTATGGGTCTTTGTACTTTAGTCTTTAACCAACTACCAACCATATGAAATCACTTTCAATTTATTCTTAGGACATGAACTGTGATGAGTTCACTGAAGGGTCAACAGATTCATCATTCAAGTTTCAACTGGACAGATTCACCATTGAAAGAGACTCTGCTCCATTTACAGTGCCTTCCTCTTCCCTCAACAAGAAATTGAATAAGACCTGAATAACTAGACTTATACTATTAATCAAGACACTGACTATTGGAAACAAATTCACATTCATGACGTTCACAGCAAGTAATTTCATGTTGTTTTCAGAAGGCTGAGTGATCCAAGCTATATTACTCTGATCCTTTTGTTTACTTCACAACTTGAGGCTATACGAAAAGACCCATGCGTTGTTAAAAGAAATTTAAACCATTAATTTTTGATATCGAAACACAAGCTATTAATGACTGTATCATGTATGTTATTTTTAGAGTGGTTTAGGGATTGCGTGCTACCTCTGTTGAAACTCAAAGCATCTTCCATGTATCATTTGATGCTGAATGCTTCTTCTTTATTTGCTTCAAACTTTGATTAATATATATAGAAATATTACAAAATGAACCAAACTAATTATGAAACAGGATAACAGGGAATCACCATTCTTACCATTGACCATTTGGGTTTAGAACAAAGAACTGGCGTGTTAAAACTTCCAAGCCGGTTAAAGGTGATTGACGTCCTGACTTCCTTTGGTGGTGAATACCGGAACAGACAACTCTTCAACCTCTGAATTGGAACAAGAACTTTTATCATAGTATAATTAAGACCTTAGAAATTGAATGAAGCAAACCCATTTGGAATGGTTTATTTCAAATTTTTAAAAAGAAGTTTAATCGATACTTGTAACAGTTAACTTGTCAACAAGACACTTGCAATGCAGCCCTTGAAAGTTTCGCTAGGTAGGACGATATTAAGATTCATACCACTATATAATAAATAATATTGGACAATAATTATTCATATATTTAATAATTGCCATTAAAAACTATTAAACAGCAACCGTTTAAAACACTAAAATTATTTGTTGTAATCATGTATAGTCATGCAGAATTTTACTCATGCAGACTGATATTTATAAACCACTGATCATCTATTAAAACATCTCTGTCTTCTTCTCATCAAATGCAATACATATACTTTTAGTAATTATAATAACAAAACAATTATACTGGTATGGATGTACAGACATTATAATATAGAAACAATATCAATTCTTAAATGCTCATAATTTTCAAGTACCAAATTAATAGTAGTTACGTATTATATTGCATTTAGCAAATCTTGATTACACTATCCCAATCGTCTGGAATTCTACCTTTGATAAAATCTAAGCAATCAGAAATATATTATATATTATATAATACGGGTATGTTATAATAATATCACATTATCACGTTGAGAAATTGATTAGATAAATAAGACAGACAAAATGGAGATCAACAATGTTGAGAATGAGGCAACAATGTTACCAGCAGCACCCTTAAAAGTGGAAACAGTCACTGGTGTTTCTGATGTGGATGAGCCAAGAGAGGTAGATTGTTGGGTAACAACTTCAACACTTGGTTGTTGAGCTGTGGTACCTTGAACAGAACCAGTAGATGCAGCTTCAACAGGAGCACTGGTTGGATTCTCATTAGAAGCAGGTGAGCCACCAGATGTAACAGTAACTTTAGCAGTGGTGGTGGTTGTTTGCTCACCTTCACTGTTTGGTGAAGCTGGAGTACCTTGAGTTGCTTGAGTACCTTGAGTACCTTGAGTAGTACCTTGAGTACCTTGAGTACCTTGAGTACCTTGAGTACCTTGAGTAGTACCTTGAGTAGTACCTTGAGTAGTACCCTGAGAAGCTTCAGTAGAGGTGATTGGGCAATAAGTGGTGTATGTAGTAACAGTACCAGCAACAGTGGTTGTACCAGTGGAAACTAAAGCGGCACTAGTAGTCTTAGTACAAATATCAGAGGAACAAGATGTGATGGTGATGATTGTGGTTTCAGTCAAGTATTGAGTGACATCTTCTGTCGAAGCAGCAGCAGCAGGTTCAGAGACCACTGGGGTGGTTTCACCAGAAGAAGCAGAAGCAGTAGCAGCAGCAGCAGAAGATGATGGTGATACTATTGAAGATTCTGGGGATGCAGAGGATGCAGGAGATGATGGAGAGTTGGCTTCACTAGTCAATGGACAGTAAGTAGTGTAAGAGGTAACAACACCAGATTCAGTGACAGTGACAACAGTGACACCAGTAGTCACAGGTTCTTCGGTACAAGCAGTGGATGAACATGAAGTGATTGTGATCACAGTGGTAGATTGCTCATTGTCAGTAACAACAGATGTGGAAATGATGCTAGAGGAGGAATTTAATGAAATGCTAGAGGAAACAGCAGAAGATGTAGTGGAGGAAGAAGAAGAAACACTTTCAGAAGAGATGCCAGAACTAACTTCAGATGATTCAACCAAAGAGGAGGAAGCAGAACCAGCAGATGAACTTTCAACCTCAGAAGAAGAGGAGACAGGTTCAGAAGAGGAAGATGAAACAACTCCAGATTCAGAAGAGGAAGAAGAAACAACACCAGATGAAGATGCGGATGAAATAACTTCAGCAGAAGAAGACTGAACAGTGGAAGATGAACGTGATGAAATAGAAGATGCATCAACGTCAATAGTACTGGTCAAATCAAAAGAAATTGTACGTCTCTTAATCAATTTCTTACCATCTGCAGTGACAATTGATAGAGTACCAGAGGATGTGAAAGAAGAACCAGACACAATAGCACCGACCAGCTCAATAGTGACAACATCAGAAGAACCAACAGCAAAGTCAAAATCAACAGTCACATCAGAGCCTTGTGCTGAAATAGTTGCATCTGAAGAAACCTTGTCATTGACAAGAACTTGAGCAGATTCATATGAAAATTGACCAGATGAATTCTTGCTATCACCCTTGAATGACACATGGGACCATGGACCCAATGAACCAGGAACAGTAACTTTCCAATTCAACTTATTGTCATTATATTTACCTTCAAACGATGGAGTGACTGTACTAGATGGAATTGAAGAACTAGAACTTGATGACAATGGAGCTTCACTTGACGACGCAACAGCAGAACTAGAACTAGAACTAGTACTGAATAAAGAAGACACACTAGAGGACAAAATGGAAGAAGCACTAGTGGACGAGGAGCTGGCAGAAGAAGAAACAACAAACGAGGAGGAAGCAATGGATGAAGATGTAACATCACTTTCCTCTGGTCTGAAATCAAAAACATCAACAGATTTTGTTGGAACACCTGTGCATACACCATCTCTGAGACCCCAATAATTCAAGCTAAAACATGAGCTATATTCTGACGGATCAATATTGGCCTCTTTCAGAAAATGAAACGTTTCCTTGCAACTATAGGCATATAAATATGTGGTACCCTTATAGGTTATCAAGAAACCAAAGTTATAACCTGTAGGAACATTGTTATTTGTTAAAAAGTAACCCATTACACCTTGTTTTAGATTCACCCAAAATTCAGAAGGAGCGTATGGGTTGGAACTAGGATCTAGAGAGTGTGTTGTAATTCTAATATCTGTAACATCCTCTTGGTCACTAGTGAAGTTGAAAAAAAAATAACTCATACCACCAGAAGAACCTGCAGATGCAACACGATCTTGCCATGAAGTCAATACTATATCAATTGGATTACCTGAAGCAACAGCGTAGTGACTTGTAGTCGTAGGACAATCTGTTGCACTATGGGTATAAGTAAATTTCAAATCAGTGGTAACTGTGTGTGTTGGGACAACATAAACAGAAGAGCTAGCAGACGATGATGATGGTAATGCAGATGTAGAACTCTCAGAAGAGGTTGTTTCTGCTGTTGTTGATGAAGTAACCAAAGTAGATGAAGAAGTAGACGACACTGGGGTAGAAGAAGTCAAAGCAGTGGTGGAGGATGGTGTAGTTGTTGTTGTGGTTGAAGTTGTACAACCACCAGTGTAGTCACATGCCTTAACGTTGGTATCAATAACATAACTATCAGTCAAGGTAGTGGAGCATCTCAATGTCCCAGTTGGTTGTGTGGAGATTGTTGGGTTGACAGAATGGCAAGTTGACAAAGCTTCACTCATGTACCCACCGTAGTACTTCCACAAAGTCCAACCACAGGTCATACAACCATTGTATTGGCCCATAAAGTCAGAATCAGCAGAACATAAACATTTGGTATCGTATGGACCAGCATAAGAGTTTTCAGTGTTGTTTGTACAACTGGTTGCATAAACAATCATCAACCCACAAACAGCGTGGCAACCAATGGAGGCACAGTCATCAGCGGAGGCAGCCAAAGCATAGGCTTCTGGGTCTGGATGAGCAATAGCAACAGCTTCAGCATAAGCTTCAGCATAGGCTTCAGCAGCAGCATACGCATGTGGATTGGCATTAGCCCAAGGAATGGCATCAGCTATAGCATCAGCATTAGCGGTGAAAGCAACAATGAGAAACGAGAGTAATAAGCGAGTGACTTGTTTCATAGTAAGACCCTAATGGTTGTGTTTGTTTCAATAGAAAGAGGGAATAAATAAAAAATAAGGGGGAAAGAGGGAAACTCAATCCTCAAGTAACAAAGGATAAGGCAACAAAGGCAACAAAGGAACACCAAGCCAACAGCCAACAAGCTCCTTTGTCATACCATGAAGCACACAGTGCTCGTTTTACAGGTGCATAAAAAGGTGGAAAACACCCATTTTGACCTGAAATTGACCATTTTGGAGGTGCATTTGAAGCTGCACATTGAGATATCGGTCTTGTAGAAAAGTTGGGTGTTTTGGCCTTCAAACGAGACCATGTGTACAGCTAGAATAACTCTAAAAGCACCGTGAAAAAGAAACTTATACTATGATATTATATTCGATAAGAAGCCCCTGCGCAGGAGCTACTCAATCATGACCCCCCTGCCTTCTTCGTAGGAAATTAGGAGTTGTCGGCGATGTTTTTCGCGTTCAAAAAGGAAGGGGGTGTCAAAATTACACCCGAAAATTCTTGATTTCATCAATGCAGGAATCGGCAAAGTAGCATGAGGACTAGATAACAAAATCAAGAAAGTCGACCGGGGCTGGGGGATGAAATGGTGAAAGCAGCCAGTGACATGCGTTTTCTTTGTTTGCTAATTTCACTTGTTGAGAAGTGAGCAGTTACAAATTGAAAGCATATGCACAAAGTGCATTAATTGAATATTGCTGCACTACCTTTAGAGTTTAACTATGTACCACCCTGTGATTATTGATAACAAGTCCACACAATTATGATGGCAACACCAGTCTTACAAGTAAAAAGGCAGTAAATGACGAATGACTTTCGTATTTCGTGCATTAAAAACATGAGACTAGAATCAGAAATGTAAACAGAACCTCCCCAAAAAGTGTTGTGAAATGTGCTCACTGCTCAACACCCCCTGAAAAGGTGATCACAAAGCATGATTGGTTGATTTGAAGTTGAGAGTGCTGGATGTAGATAATTATTGTAGAAATATATATTCTGGTTCATTCGCTCAATAATGTATTTAGTGTTTTAAGATATATACACATTAAGATTGTTACAAAATATTCATCATCATGTACTTCTATCCATTAATTTTCGGCGCCACCTTGGCTGTTAATGCTGTTGCTATTCCTGCTCCTGCTCCTGCTGCTGCCCCTGCTCCTGCTGCTCTAGCAGATGCCATTCCTTGGGCTAATGCCAATCCACAAGCTGCTGCTGCTGCTGAAGCCTATGCTGAAGCTTATGCTGAAGCTGTTGCTATTGCCCATCCAGATCCAGAAGCCTATGCTTTGGCTGCCTCTGCTGATGATTGTGCCTCCATTGCTTGTCACGCTGCTTGTGGTCTTTTGATCATCGAAGGTGAAGCTTGTTCTAACAATGCCGAGAATGACTTTAAAGGCCCATACAACCATGACTGCTTGTGTGCTTCCGGATCAAAGTTCAATCAATATCTTGACCCATGTCTTGATTGCGGTTGGACTTTGTGGAAGTACTACGGCCCCTACGTTGAGGAAGCCTTGGCTGAATGCGGAGATCCAACAACCCCAACTGGCACTTCAAGATGCTCCACCACTTTGACTGATTCATATACTCCAGATTGGAGTATTAAACCAACGACTACGTACGTAGTTTAGGTTTTTTTTTTTTTTTTTTTTTAGTACTTTTTAAATTTCAATATATGATACTTATAATAAGCTTATTTGTAGTTGTAATTTTATAAGATTCTGATCTTTCTAATGTAACAGCTGTATTAATACCAAAATTGTAGTTGATGAAAAACATTAAAGTTGATGTTCAATGTTCATCAGCATCAACAACAACAACATCTTGAGTTGCATGAAAAACAAGTGTAATCAACTTCAACAGAAGCAACAGAAGCAACTCTTGACTTTTATGAAAAACAAATTTGTTACGTAATACTCAACAGCATCAACAGCATATTAAACTACAATTAGATTATTATTAAACAAGAGTATTATTAAATTAGTTATTAAATTATGCTATGGTATGGTTTAATCATCATCATGATACAAGGGGTGGGATAGAAAACAATTAAGGATAAAACATTTTTCAACAAAACATGTTGGTGGTTGGATATAATTGTTCAATTGTGATGTTTTTGTTTTATTGTGTTGTTGGAGTAATGTGTGTAGTTGTGATTGTAGGTAGTGTTAATGTGAAAGTTCAATTGGGATGAATGAATAGATGGATGGATGAATGAATGAATGGATGGATGAATGAATGAATGAATGAATGAATGAATGAATGAATGAATGAATGAATGAATGAATGAATGAATGAATGAATGAATAGATGAATGGAACAATGTATGACTCAATGATAACATATCAGTCAATCAAATCAATCAAATCAATCAAATCAATCAACGATGGAATAGTGGAATGAATGAATGAATGAATGAATCAATCAATCAATCATTTATTGATCAGCATCTTGACCTGGGTTACAAGTTTCATAATCCAAGAACTTTAGAATTTGCCAGATGGAGAATGACAACAAAGAACCCAAGATTGGACCAACCCAGTAAATCCAGTGGTAGACTGGGAAAGATCTAGCAGCAATGGCTGGACCAAAAGATCTAGCAGGGTTCAAACCAGCACCAGTGTAGTAGACACAAATCAAGTGACCAATAAACAAGGACAAACCAATAACCAATGGGGCCATGAAGGTTGCTCTGTGTTTTTCGACAGCCATGAACAAAACAGTGGTACACAAGATAGCAGTACCAAACATTTCCAAGAACAAACCTCTACCCTTGGAACAACCACCACCTAGAGAGTTGGCAAAGGCGATTGGGCCTGGGGTCATGGCAGAAGCAGCACCAGCAGCAGCCATACCAGCAACGATTTGGGAAATCATCATCAAGAAACCTCTCACAGGTGGGATGGCTCTAGCCAGACACAAGGTCAAAGTAACGGCAGGGTTCAAGTTACCACCAGAGATTCTAAAAGTGATAAAGATACCAACAGCAACAGAGAAACCGAAACCTAGAGAGATCATGATCAGTTGACCTGGATGAGAACCTGGCTCCTTGGTGGTGGTGTCTTGGTTGGCAATTTGGGCAATAACCATAGCGGACCACAAGAACAAAAAGGTACCGACAAATTCACCCATCATGGCAATGAAGTGGTTTCTTAGAGTATCATTTAGACCCAATAGCTTTTGAGATCTTGGTTGGTAAGGTGGGATGTATTCAACATCTGATTGAGCTTCGACGTCAATGTCAGAAGCGACTTGTTGTTCTTCTTCAGCAGTCATTCTGTGGCACTATACTGTGTTGTAAATAAATAATCTAGGACAAAGATTGGAGGGTTGGAAAATGAGCCAATGATTAACGTGGAAATTATAAGGAGGAATTGAGTTCAACAGGCAAAGACAAGTGTTTATATAATTTTCACCTGGTGTTATTGCCATGTCGTTTCATTTCAGTAAACAACAAATTTTACAGGGCAGGAAAAAGAAAAAAAAGCAAAAAAAAGAAAGAAAAAAAAAAGAGACACATACATCGCATGGAGACACATGTAAATTACCTATCGATACAGAAGAACACAGAACAATACAGTACACCACAGACAAGATCGACAAAGAGCTAGCTATTTGAAAACTAGCACGCAAGTGGTGCATCACAGAGCATATCACCGGGTTAGCTTTACAGCCTTTAACACCATTTTGTTTCCTAAACGGGAAAGACAAAAACAAGGGATAAGAAGGAGGGTGGAAAAATTGAAAATTGGAATAAAACAACAGAGATGTAATTTGTAAACAACAAAAGTAGAGAAAAGTAAACAACCATGGCGGCTGAACATGAGAGCATATAAGATATGTGGTACTATGATAATAATATTATCACCACTACATATAACTAACAAAAGAATAAGCAGATTGGAAGTTGAAAGCCCTAGGGTGTGAAAAGTTGAAACCTATTTTTAGATGCGTTTTCATTGGATTTCATGAGCACAGGTGCATAAGGGAAAGAATTGGGCGAGATGAGATTTCATCGAGTAATACTCAGTTAAGTACAAGAGCTGTACCAAAACGTATAAATATGTATTTTAGGGTGCATAAACACACACAAAACAGAAACTCTTTAGAGAGATTTTGAGAGACCCATCGAGACGGAACTGTAGCCATATACGCTATTCACTCATAGATGTATAACAATAATCAGCTATCCATATTACCAAACGATTCTAATTTCTTCCATTATATAGCTCTTTTGAATAAGAGTAACAATTCTATGAATGCAATGAAATCCCACTACATATGTAGTACATGCATACATATTGCCAATCCATCAATCCATCAAATTTCAATCCCATAAATCCCTTTCATAAATCATTTGGATTACAATTTACGATTTAGAAAATTACAGCGATTGAAGTTTGAACCATGATACTAATTTCATTCGAAAGGGATGAATCATGAGATGACCATTGACCAATGACGATTGACTAGCATCGAGGACTCAGGAGTCATAGACTCATAGTCAATCTCGATTCTCAACTAACAATATAATGGAGCCAATACATTTATATAGAACCACTTGAACTAACCAACGCTTTTGGTTACAATTGTACTTAACCAATACTGGACAACGACAATCAAAAAGCTGTATGTCGAACCATAGTACCTAGTACCTACTACTATTAATCATCACCGATCAACAGATCAAGCCTATACTACCATAAATGATACTACTAGTAACTAGACACTACAGAGAAATACCCACTATTGTATAGGCTGGTCGAATCTAGAGAGGTGTACAGTGTATATAGAGTGTACAATTGAACCTTGATCTAATCCTAGTTTAGTGCAATTATGAGTTAACAGTTCACAATGCACACTGCACACATATACGAAAGATATAAGCTGTCTCAGTTTTTTAGTTGAAACTTGAATCTGTTTTTTGCTTTTGTTCCACCAGGGCTAATACATGCAATCATACGCATGTATAATATATATATAGCACAGTCAACCACTTTAAATAAGTAACCAAGACAATGAATCCATTCAATGCAATTTAAAAAAAGAGTGAGGTTGTACCGTTATACTCACTTGAAGAATAAACATAAGAGGTTTCATCACCAATTGCGCTCTAACAATATGCCATTGAGTTATGCAAATAATATAATATTCATCTCTTGGTATTAAATATAAATGTATGTGGTTCTGTACATTTATCATCAGAATTAAGTACTACTACGTCTATCATTAATTTAATTTTTACAACTGAAGATCAAATTATCAAATTATCACAGCCTTGAAGTTTGACAGGAAAAGTTTTTTTCTTTTTGTGCGTAGAAAGCTGAAACCATAGTAACATGGTTATTTTTTGTTCCATGAATTTATTTTATTCCAGGTTTCTCGATGTCACAGTCATACATATCGTGGCATTACATAAAAGTTCTTTTGAGTCTTTAAGTTTACGTGCCTATTATCTAATGGAGTTACATATGTATGTAGTATTTTAATTACAAGCATCAAAATAATTCACAAGCGCGTTTGGCGAGATTTGAATATGAAGAATCAAGATTCAAGATACATATGTAGTACTGTTGAATGTTGTATTACAATGTTATGTTATATCATGGTATGACAATAGTAACTATGACCTAGGCAAGTGTCATATGGAAATGATCATGAGCGACGTCGTATAATTTGTAACTTGAATACCACGAATCACGGTTCACGAGCTGTAGTTGTAAAATATAGAGGATGAATATGATCAAGGCACAAGGCACAAGGTACGCAAATCCGATTCTGAATCCCCAATGGATCATGATAAATGATAAATCCTGTTTCACGCTATGTAGTCTCTGTTCTTTTCATAATTTGTGCTATGCACTTTGAAAATATTGATTGATCAATAATGTCTTGAAATCTAAGTTCATATTTGTAAAACACACATATCACACATCAATGATAAATGATCACACGCAACTTGACATAAGTTGTAACTATTCACATTCTTTTTCTACACATCTCTGTCGAATCTCTATGTTCATTCTGTCTTGACTCCAAGATAGTATCCGATTCTCAAATTTCAAATTTCAAATTTCAAATTTCAAAGCCATCCGGTATGAAAGTTACACAGAGGGATGAAATCAAATAGTAAATTTCAGCACTAAGAAATTATATTTTTACAATTTTTTTTATAATTTCAAACTTCAGCTATGTAGTGTTTTAGGGGTTACATTATCAATATCATCACGTCATCATTCTACAAACAATAAGCTGTATTACATCTACATCATATCATATCACATTATTTTCATCACCATGGACCTACAGTCACAACAAGCAAGAATCTCCAAGCGTTTAACAAACATCTTTTATCATCAACAATTTTCATCAAATGCCTTATCAACGTCACTAATAATCAACCCTAAGCAACTATCAAACCCACAACTATACAACTATCGTGTCGTCGCCGATAGTTACAGTAATAACAATAGCAATACCCACATTGCTCCAATACCCCAGTGGTGTTTTTGATGTTCCTAGCGTGAAAATTCCTCAATCTTGCAAATACAACAATTGGGTTGAGGTGTCATTGGACATTATAGCGTTGAGTGAGAGTCAAACTATTTTACAAAATGACAATGGTTGCAAAGTTATTAGAGACCTGAGAACTCTAAATAACAATTTCAATAAAGGTGATGATGTTCAGTATGTAATTAATTTCTCAAGATTTTTCAAAGTTCCAATTTGTGGTAAATTTGATGTTTTTGTTGCTAAATTTTTCATAACACAACCTTTATATTATGATTGTAATAACAATCAAGGTCAAGATCAAGGACATGATAAAGGTCAAAGTCAATTAGATTTAAAAAATTTATTGATTGCATTAATGGAATTTATGGATGAATTACCACAAGAAAAACTTGTTCTTTATTTTAAAAGAGTATTATTTGAAAAAGAAGCTAAAGTTTTATTAAAGAATTTGAATTGGTTAGGTGGGAAACTTGTTTTAAATGATGCTCAAGATTTGAACAAGTTTAATGATTGGTTTATATTGGAGTTTGAAGTTTAACAAAATAGTTACATATATATTTTATGATCAGAATATAGTATTAATATCGTTATAACAAACGTATAATAGTAATTATTTATATTTCTTTTATATATATTATATATATCAGCTTTCGATATTAATAATTATTATATATCTTGTTATATATATTAATTATATTATATCATGAATATCAATAATCATTTGGACAATTCTAAAATGGTTTCTTTACCTTGGCTATAACTAACTTCAGGACTAATTTGAATTCTTTTTTCATATAGCTTGCCATCTTTAAAGATCCAGTGTGATCTTTTGATACCCTTTGGAGATTTCTTAGCACCTAAAACACCAATCAAATCTCTGTTTGGATCAGATAATAAATCATATTGAAAATTGTATTTATTTTGAAACTTTTTTTGTGAAGATGGGCTATCAGCACTTAACCCTAAAACTAAAGCTTTATCCTTAATATCATTGAAATTATCACGGAACCCACAAGCTTGTCTTGTACATCCTGGTGTGTTAGCTCTTGGATAAGCAAAGATGATGATCAATGGGTTAGTTTCAGCCGCCTTTTTAAGAGAAATTGGCTCTTCATCTTGGTTCAACAAAGTAATGTCTGGGATATCATCACCAACTTCAATTTCGGTCTTTGATCCTTTGGATCCACCAGTAGGAACATCAGTAGTAGTATCAGATTTAACAGGTTTACCAACAGTTTTCTTTGTTGTTGATTTTGGTTTGGTGACTTTATCAGCAGTTGTAGTCTTGGTTTTAACTAAAGCAGCTTTAGTTTTTGCAGCAATTCTTTTTGACCTTTCACGTGTTGGCTGAGCAGTGGTGGTAAGAGAGCGTGCCATTTTTAATATTGCTATTCTTAAGACTTGTTATTTATATATTTTATGATCTAATTTATATGTTGTTGAATTTTTAGGGATACCGTTTAGTCAACCCTGCCAGCATGACAAAATGACCCACGTCGCTTGACAGACTGGATTTGTGGCTTTTGACGTTGTTTATGCTATGTTTATATGTAATGGATTATAATTTACAGAAGTATATATATTCTCTTTTTAATAGTAGCTCTATATTCTTTCATATTCACATATAACTATACTTTCCTACTTTACTAGTACTACTACTACTTCAAAGTTCACCAATAATCCATTGTTTGACGTTGCCACGGCAACAGATCATCACTTTGATTACATAATAAATTACAAATATTTTTTTATAAGTAAAAAAATTTTATTTAACAGGAAGAAGAATCAGTAATAAAAGTATTAGAGCTTATTAGATTGTGAATTTTAAAGATGGCAAAGAAGAGTAGGTTATATACACGTATCAAATAAGTAACGATGACCCCAACTAACACACTTTGATAGTCTCCAAACACTCTAGAGCAGCTAGAAGAAATGAAATTGAAGAACCAGAAGCTAAATCTTTAGCTAGTCTTCCAAGAGCTGAAAAAACAGATACCACCTCAGCTATAATACGAGCCACCGCAAAGAAGAACGAAACTTTAATAAACAACAAGATCTCCAAGAAGAGCAAAACCAAGAACAATAACAAGAATAAGAAGGAACTTGAAGGTTTGAACAAGTTGAAAATGGAGAGAGCTTTGAATATGAATGATAAATTACAAGATAAAATTCTAAAGGCAAAGCAAAGAGCCAAAGAAGTTCAAACCACCAGAAAGTCCAACTGGGACCAGATCAACACTCAAGCGAGATTAGAACAAAAGAAGAGTTCAACAATAGAACAAAAAGATCAAGATCAAAATGATGTTGAAGTTGATGCTGATGTTATGGATGAAGAAAACAAGGATGATGAAGATGCAATGGTGCAAGACTTTTATGCGGACAAGCCAGAACCAAAGAAACAACAGAGGAATGCATTTGCCCTACTGGATGAAGTTGAGGCATGATATATAGATATAAATACTATAATTATAATGGATTATGTATGTAGTACATATGTATAGATATAAATCGGTACAGACAACATGTTTTCATCTAGTCACGTGTATTAAAATAGAGCACCCCCAAAAAATGAGTTACGTGGCAGATTGGAATTTGGAAACCTGTAGAAATTTAATAATTTATTCAATTCAATTCAATTCATCTTCAGGTTACTATTCAATCCAAGTGAGGTGCCACTAATTGAACTTAGAATAAGAATACACACAACAATGAAGCTTTCTACCATTGCCATTCCTGCTGCTTTGGCTCTTTTAGCCCGTGCTGAAGATAACGTTGATTCTTCTGATTCAAAAGTTGAACATCCAGATTTTAAACCATTTGATGCTTCAAAGTTGCAATCTGCTGCCTTTTTTGAACAATTTGATTCTGATGATTGGAGTCAATTATGGAAAATTTCAAAGGCTAAAAGAGATGAAGAATTCACCTATACTGGTGAATGGGCCATTGAAGAAGCTAGTATTTTCCCTGGGTTCAACGGTGATAAAGGTTTAGTGTTGAAGACACCAGCTGCTCACCATGCTATTTCTGCTAAATTGAACGAACCTTTTGAGAATAAGGACAATACTCTTGTTTTGCAATATGAAGTTAAATTGCAAGAAGGTTTGAACTGTGGTGGTGCTTATGTTAAATTGTTGAGTGCTGATGGGTTCCCAAGTGAAGATAATGAGTTCAACAATGATACTCCATATCAAGTCATGTTTGGTCCTGATAAATGTGGTGCTACAAATAAGGTTCATTTAATTATTCGCCGTGCCAATCCAAACACTGGAGAATATGAAGAAAAGCATTTATCAGTCCCACCATTGAGTAGAGGTGTCAAGACCACAACTTTATACACGTTGATCATTAAGCCATCTCAAGACTATGAAATTAGAATCAATGGTGAAGTTGTTAAGGCTGGTAACTTGCTTGCAGAAGGTGAATTGAAACCAAGTTTGAATCCTCCAACTGAAGTTTCTGATCCAAATGACACCAAGCCAGAAGATTGGGATGATCGTGAATTTATTTTGGATCCAAATCAAACCGAGAAACCAGAAGATTGGGATGAAGATGCTCCATATATGATTGAAGATCCAAATGCCACAAAACCTGAATCTTGGGAAGAAGATACTCCTGAATATATTCCAGATCCAGAGGCTGAAAAGCCAGAAGATTGGGATGATGAAGAAGATGGTGAATGGGTTGCTCCAACCATTTTGAATCCAGAATGTGAAGAACATGGATGTGGTAAATGGGAACCAGAATTGATTCCAAACCCAGATTATAAGGGGAAATGGAAACAACCAGAAATTGAAAACCCAGATTATAAGGGTGAATGGGAACCTAAGAAGATTTCCAATCCAGATTATTTTGAAGATAAGACTCCAAGTGATTTGGAACCAATTGGTGGATTGGGTTTTGAATTATGGGCGATGGAAAACAACATTATGTTTGATAACATTTATTTGGGTCATTCCATTGAAGATGCTGAAGTTTTGGGTAATGTGACTTGGGCACCAAAGTATGAGATTGAACAAGAGGAAGTTTTGGCCATTGCACCAAAGGCTGCTGACGCAGATAAGCCAGATGCTGCAGCTGAAGCTGCATCCAAGGCTATTAGAGGTGAAGATGATGATGAAGATGCCTCCATTATTGACAAGGCTACTGAATTTGTCACATTCCACTTGAACAATGCTCAAAACTATGTTGCGGAGTTTGTTAATGAGCCAATTGCTACATTAAGTTCGAAGCCAGCGGAAGGTGCATTGTATGCTACTAGTTTTGTTATTATTGCCTCTTTTATTTTGGGATTGTGGAGTACTATCTTTTCCTTCTTTAGCGGTGGTAATGTTTCTCCAGCTGCCAAATCTACTGAACCAGTTGGTGAAGAAAAGATTGTTGGTGGTGATGATGATAATGATATTATTGAAGTTATTGAAGAGCAAGAAGAATCAGCCACTGGTGCTTCTCGCGAAACAGCTGAAACTGTCAAGCGTGTTGATTGATTGATTAGATTAGATTATTCTAAGAGTACAAAACCATATATATAATGAATATATAATTTAATAGTAGTATAGCTACCTCCATGTAAAGTGAATGAAATGTATGTAACTGCTTTTTTAGTATTCCCGTAAATCTCATTGATTAAGCATTCAAGAGCGTCAAAGACCGGCGATGTGCATGTCTCTCTAGTTCAACGGAGATTGTCAATAGTTTTTAGCTGGATTATTATTCACCCCTGAAAATAGTTGATGATCCATTGTGATTTATAAATTATTATAAATATTGTTGATTAGTATCTTCATTCATGTATATGTATTGATAATTGATCTTTTGAATCTTGATCCTTTGATTTGATGATTGATCCTCTGACCGTTGATCTCTTGTGTTGTTTCAATTCTATCGGATGTTCATTCCATTGCATTCCGTTGGTTCATTTCATACACTTGTACTAGTCAATAGTTGATCGTTGATCATGATTCATCGTTGTATGCTTAATTGTTGGTTCAAGGTTCTAGTATGTTCTTTATTATCAGTAACCATATTATCATTCCCGTGCTATACACATTTAGGACACAGGAGGATGCGTAAACAGGCAATGGAAACTTAGATAGAAGTTGCGAGCCCATATAAAATTTAATGAATGATGCCTTTAATAATTAACATGGTGCATTATTAAGTTCACTTTACGTTAAAGATCATGATATCTTTATGCGATAGAAGATTGTTCTGGGCCGTATCATGCACCAAACCGATGTAAAGTTCTGAAGTTATCAGCGTTCTAGAATCTATAGTGCGATCTAAAATTCTAAAGTTGGATATACGTTTTGATGTGAGGTTTAAAGTTTGGATTTTAAGAGGTTGTTGGGATTTTTTTGTTGATGAAATATCATGTTTTGAAGAGGCTGGGCCGGTCATTGAAGGAGGCATCGAAATGGGTTTCTGGCAGCTGGGAAGAGTATCTGTTCAAGGTACCAGGGGTAGTAGTATGACATACATATTGCCATGATTGTAATAGTATAAGCAGATATAATGGGAGAGCAGCATTTATACCAATAGTATCATGCATGTGGCTATATGATCAAGTAGATCATTATTATAATACATGACCATTGATCATTCATGAACAATTTTTTTTAAACAACAACAAGAAGAAGTAGATAGTAGCTGAATTAGCGGAGTGGTGATCAGTGGTGTGGTTTAGGTTGAATGAAATGATTCTTTGCAGCATTACAATGCAACGGGGATCATATTTGAAGGAGCAATAAGAGAAGAGGTAATAGGAAGAGAAGAAGTTGTCTCATTGCACATCTTGCCGATTATTGTATAAATGTGCGACAGGGCAATGGGCAATGGCCAATGAGCAGTGAGCAATGTGTAACATGTAAAACAAGCACTGTGCAATGGGTTGATGGTCTATGGGTGATGGATGGGCAGAGATTCGAGATTTTCTTGATGTGGTTTCAATTGGAAATGAGGATGCAAGGTTGCTCGCTTAACTTCTGGATTAGCTAAGAATTGGGAGTAGAAGAAGGTGTATACAGAGTTCAAGAAAAGAATGAATAATGAGCATGGAGTGTGAGATCTGGGATACCAAGATTAAGATTCTGTGATATTAAATAATAAACACCACGCTTTCTTTTATGTCTCATATTAATTCCAATCACTGTGAGAACATGTACTTAATTAATTATACGATGTTCATGTACAGCTCAACACCCCTACGTTACATACTACATACCGCACACTACAAATCTAATTTAGAGCCAACATATACATAAATATATGTGCTTGGGTATGCAGTCAACATGTACGAGCAGCATAACATGGAGCCTACACTCATGAAGTTCAAATGGTTCTCTCACAGAGCCAGCAGAACATCATTGTCCATCTCATCTCATCTGCATCGCTGCACGTCACATCTACCTTCCAACTTGCAAGTTCCAACTGGCAAACCATCTGGCCAGTGGGCCAACCTCTCCCTAAATTACGCTACTGCACTCTCCTGGCATGATAGTACTAGCTATACCAAGAATCACACACTGGTGTTCCCTTTTTCTACCAGTCTTTCTCTGCACACAGAGGCACCTAGAACAACCCACCGTCCACCAACAAGTGCGACATGTAACTGTAGGCAGCCTACAAGCAGATCACAGCTCGACAAGTTGCAAAACCCACATTCTGCACTCATTCAGCTGGGGCTATCCATCAGCATCCAGTATATAAGGATATAATCCCTGTCCATCGGTTGACCATAACTACCATTACTCTTAAAAGTTAAGACTACAGAATCCAGATACACAACAATAATGATGGCACACAGAGTTAGACTACCAAGCGTTAACGACATCTTTGCTCCTGCCGAGGACCACTTGACTCCAATCACTCCTCCTCAAGTTTACTATCTTCCTCAGCAGCAGATACAACAGCAGATACAACAGCAGATAATACCACCAGCACATAATAGTAGTAGTACTACTACTAATCATAATAATAATAATAATAACCATCAACAACAAGTCCAAATACCACTTCAGCAACATTTACCTCAACACATTCCTCCAGCTCCAGCTCCAACCCCAGCTCCAGCTCATCATCAACAACAACAGATATACACTCCTGTACAGCACCAATACTCTGATATGGTGTACCCAGCTCAATCTCCAATACACTATAATACACAACCACAACCACAGCACCAGCAGATCCAGCAGATCCAGCTAGTGCAACCAATACAACAACAGCAGCAGCAGCAACAACAACAAGTACAACAAATACAGCATATGCCACCAGTACAACAGATACAGCAAGTTCAACACGTCCAGCCTTCAATATACTACACAACCTCTAAAAACTACAACTATGCCATCCCATCTCATCCACACCATCTCAAATACAACTATAGAGTCACCAAGCAGATACATGGCAAGTCATCACCTCCATCAGCTGGTTCCACAGCTTCAACTGCCGCATATACAGTGAGACAATCCAATGCCTGGACCCATGATGATGACCAGCTGCTCAAGTATCTGAAAGAGGTGCGCAACTTTGGATGGAGAGACATCTCGTTATACTTCCCTAATAGAACGGCCAATGGTTGCCAGTTCAGATGGAGAAGAATAGTGGCGTTGAGCAAGCACAAGAAGGAGGAGCAGGACAAGAAGAAGAGAAACTCTTTGGAAAGTCTTTTGAACTGATTGGTATAGTATTATATATTGGTATACCTACCCTTTTATTTAACGATAGAAACGATATTATAAACACCCTAATTTTTTTTTTAATAGAATGGTTCATTCACACACCCTAAGCTTCATGTATTCATCTTCTTATTGATTGTATTATTCATTAATATTCCATCTCTTCTATTGTTACTCAGTGTTGTTTTATTTTGTTTTGTTCGTAAATTGGAATTCTCAACTCTGACAAATAAAACAACTTCACCATTACCCAATACAGAATATCAAAATAGAAACAATAGGAACAATAGACCAGCAAGGACAATCAAACAATGAAGCTCCCCTCCATTGCACACGCACTGCTCACGTCGAAAGCATTCATCTCCATCACTGGTAAAGACAGTGCCAAATTCATCAATGGATTAGTCACTTCAAAACTGGTACCAAACACCCCAAAACACAAGGCAATGACCATAATGGATGATTCAAATGAGTTGACTACACTGGACACCACTAAAGACTTTGGGATTCTAACAAATGAGGATACAATCACAAGAAAGGGGGTGTATTCAATGTTTTTAAACTCAAAAGGTCGGGTTGTTGCTGATACCTTTATTTATCCCATTAAATTTGCAGGTGCTAGTACTACTACTAACAGGGATGCAGTCGTCGAACCTAAATATCTAATCGAATTGGATGGGTTGATATCAAAACAACTATTTATGATGATGAAATTACATAAATTAAAAGCACAAATCGATTTGAAGCATTTGAGTTCAAAAGAATATAAAAACTGGTACTATTATAATGACACTATGGAATTCAATTTTAATCAATTTTTCCCTCCAGTGAAAACTCCACAAGAAGCTTCGTTACAAGCTACAAAGTTCCTAAACAATCCCAAGTTTTTTAAACAAGATGCCAATTTAGAAAATGTTGTTGGGTTCACTATTGATGATAGATGCCCTGAATTTGGTTTAAAGATTATAACAACGCCTGAAATCTCAACATTGTCCCAAATCTTATCAGATGAATTAATAAGCTCAAGTGAATTGGTCCCAGAAGATGTTCTTACAATCAGAAGAACATTATATGGTATCCCGGAGGGCAGTTCTGAATTGAAACCAAACACCCAACTCCCACTAGAGTGTAATTTGGAATTTATGGATGGTGTTAATTTTGATAAAGGTTGTTATATTGGCCAAGAATTAACAGTTAGAACATTTCATACTGGGGTTGTTAGAAAAAGAGTTGTTCCATTACAGTTTTATCTATTAACAAATGAAGAGCCTCAGCAGTTATATTATGATGAAACAGACCCTGTTGCTTCGGTATTGGAATCTACAACTGTCAAAAATGTTGATATAGTGGCTGAATCTACTGCTAGTACTTCTGCTGATGGTAGCAATGGGAAAACTGAACCAATTGTTACCTCACCATTTGGAAACTTGAGAAAACGTAAAAGAAGTTCAGGATCAATTCTAAGTGTTCATGGTAACATTGGTTTAGGGTTGGTCAGACTAGAAGATTTTGCTCAAGGTGATGCATTTAGCATTGAATTACCAGGAATTGGTGAAGATGGTAAAAGTTTGAAAATTGGAGTCAAGGGCTTTGTTCCTGAGTGGTGGCCTGTTGATGAATGATAATAACTATTAACAATAATAAATTTGTATATATGTATCGTATAATAAAACTGAATATGAACACATCTCTCTTTAGATCTGTTATGTGTGGAAGACAATCTAATCTTATCAGCCCTAATCACGTGTAGACTATTAGGGTTGAATGTAATTTCAAAAAACTCACACCCGAACATCCTTCACACATAAAAAAAAGCACTCTTTAAAATTTCACCATCTGTGACTGCGGAAAATTATCAAGCTTTGTTTTTTTGCATAGTGATGAAAAAATATCTTCAAAACTTTAGGAATTAACTATACTCAACATCAAATAACTGTATTGAAGAACCAACAAAATGGCTGAAGAACAAGTTGATATCCCTGTCGAAGACGTTGCTGTCGAAGAAGAAGAATTCGAAGTTGTCGAAGAACCAGTTGAAGTCAAGTACGTTGAGTTGGCTACTGCCATCCCAAAGGATGTCCAAGATGCTCAAGCTGGTATCAAATTGTTCAACAAGTGGTCTTTTGAAGACGTCACTGTTAAGGACATTGCTTTGACTGACTACATTCAAATCAGACAACCAGTTTTCGTTTCCCACACTGCTGGCCGTTACGCCTCCAAGAGATTCAGAAAGTCACAATGCCCAATCATTGAAAGACTAACAAACTCTTTGATGATGAATGGTAGAAACAACGGTAAGAAGTTGAAGGCTGTCAGAATCGTCAAGCACACTTTGGAAATCATTAATGTTTTGACTGATCAAAACCCACTACAAGTTGTTGTTGACGCTATTGTTAACACTGGTCCAAGAGAAGATTCCACCAGAATTGGTTCTTCCGGTACTGTTAGAAGACAAGCTGTTGATGTCTCCCCATTGAGAAGAGTTAACCAAGCCATTGCTTTGTTGACCATTGGTGCCAGAGAAGCCTCTTTCAGAAACGTTAAGACCATTGCTGAATGTTTGGCTGAAGAATTGATCAACGCTGCCAAGGGTTCTTCTACTTCTTATGCTATCAAGAAGAAGGATGAATTGGAACGTGTTGCCAAGTCTAACCGTTAAGGAAGCTATACCTTCTCATTCTTTCATTATGGCTGTCATTTTGTTTGGGGTTTGGTTAGACACAAAATACATGTAATAACGTTAACTGACCTTGTGTAAAATAATAGAAAAATTATTTAAACTGTTATGTCGTATTGATACTGGTATCTTGATAGTATTATTGTTTATAGTATAGTATAGTACTGTACTATTATCATATTACCTATTATCTACTAACACTACTCTTACTAATCTATTACATAATAATTCCACCTTTCCTTTTCTGTACTGAGGGGATCAGAAAGAATGACAATCAGAACAACAACCAAATATAAAAGACAACAAATGATAAGAAATGGACAACAACAACAATGATTAGTATAACCAATCCACACAATGCCAGTGGCTAAAGAACTACAGCAGCCAGTGCCTTCGTTAGGCAACTCTTTGATCCAACTACAATCAGCGCTCGCTCCATTGCTATCCTCTCCAGAGCTACAACTCGAGCTTAGCGACGCCATTGAAGAATTCCAAAGAGACCCTGTTTCCACCACTCTACAAAACCAGTTGCTCAAGTTCCAACAGAATGAAGACTGTTATTTGACTCACTTGGAATTGGACCATTTGTTTGATACCAAGACTCTACCTAGAAATCCATTCTTGGTGCTTGAAGATGACCCAAAAAGAACCAATTTGGTCCCACAGAATCAAGCACAAAGAGCTGGGGTGTTGACGTTATCTTCTTTAAAATTCATCTCAAGTTTTAAAAATGGCACATTACTTCCAGATGAAACTAGAACTGGGGCACCTTTAACTATGAAAACTGTTAAAAACTTGTTTGGTACAACTAGATTCCCGGATGGTGATTCAATTGCTTTCAAAACCACAGAACAAAGTGACTATATCTTGATATTGTGCAATTCCCAATATTATACTTTAAAAGTTATTGGAGATGGTCCTAGCCATGATGTTTTATTCACTGCTGATGAATTGAGTGATATATTCCAAAGTATTATTGATGAAGCTTCTCTTATACAACCAAATATGACTGCAATTGGATCAATCACCTCTGATGCTTTCCCATATTGGAAAAGTTCAAAACTGTATCTGGCAAAGGAGTTTCCAGAAAACATGTCCAAAATTGATTCTGCATTGTTCGTTTTGGTTCTTGATCACTCTTGCCCAACTCCTGAACAGGTTAAAGGAACCATATCTGTTGGGTCTTTAAACATTGATGAGCATGGGGTTCAAAGAGGATCCTGTATCTCTAGATGGTGTGATAAGTTACAGTTGATTGTCACAAAGAATTGCATTGCTGGTGTTGTTTGGGACTCGTTGAGTTGTGACGGCACTACTGTTTTAAGATTCACTTCTGATATCTATACTGATTCCATACTACGTTTAACGGGAGAATATTCATTGTTTCCAAATGTCAAATGTATTAAAGGAGGTGATAAACCAAAAGTTGAGAAGTTGGAATGGTTTTTTGCTACTGATGCTCAAACTTCATTACACTTGGCTGAAACAAGATTAACTGATTTAATTTGTTCACATTCAACAGATTCTAAAACAATCGCCTTTGGAAGAAACTTTGCACGTAAGACTGGGATTAAAGCTGATTCACTCATGCAAATCTCCCTACAAATTGCTCATTATGCATTATATGGTAAGATGATTTCCACTATGGAACCTGTTAGCACTAGAATTTTTTCAAATTCAAGATCCGAGTTATTACCAATTCAAAATGACTTGATTCTTGATTGTTGTCAATTATTCGTTAGTGATTGCACACCATTTGATCGTTGGAATATTTTTAAAAGAAGTTGTGATGCCCATGCTCAAAGTTTAAAGAGTGCTGCACATGGCCAAGGGTTTATAAAGCATTTGAAAGCTTTACAAACTGTGTATTTGAAACGTGAGGTTTTCAATGAAGTTTCACCAGAATTTAAAATCCCAGATGAAATCCCACCATTGTTGTTTGATGATATTTTAAATCCTTTGTTTCATCCAGAATTGATTGCTTCAAACTGCGGTAATCCTGCAATGAAATTATTTGGATTGACACCAGCCGTTCATAATGGATTCGGTGTGGGATACATTATAAAGGATGATTCCACAGAGTTTTGTGTCATTAGCCAATATAGACAAGGCTCACGTTTATTATCAACATTGGAATGGGTTTTACATCAATTGGAAACCATTTGGGAACAAAATGTTGGTGTTAAGAAACTTTCTCATGTTCATGAATTGGATGACGTGAAGTATAAAAAGATGCACAGTAAGCATGATGTCGATGTTGCACTTGGTGGTTATGGGTATTTTGATATTGAAGGGTTGAATTACAGATCCAAAAGCCAATCCAAGGTTGCCACTCCTTTGGATATTGGAACTCCATTAGGATCCAACAGTAACAGTGTGCTAAACTTGCATTCTTACAGAAGAGAGCTATTGACTAGTAGCAGTAGTGGCTCTAAGGACAAGTTTGATAGGGGCTTGATTGGTAAAAAGATTGATGTTTTGTGATGCTACATAGCTATGAGTATTAACTGGGTATATATCATACACTATATATTTTCTAATCTATATCTTTAAACTGTTGTGTTGTAATTAGTAGACTTTCAAAGAAAAAATTTTTGAAATAAAAAATGTGCCAAAACTTAATTTTTTTTCCATCAACAAAAATTTGACGTATTTGGTGAAACCTTTTAAAACTTTTCTAAACAGATCAAATTTATTTTAATATTAACAACAACAGATCAGATCAACAACAACAGGTGGGCCATGCAGAATCTATTGCCTAACTTCACGGGCATTCCACAGCAGCAGAACATCCAGCAGTCGTCGCAACTACTACCGCACCATGTTCATATAATCCCCAATCAAAACAATAACAATGAAAATAATACTCATAATAATAACAATAATGCTAATAGTAATGATAATAATAACAGAACCGGGAAAACTACAAGACTAGGATCAAGGGCCAAGAAAATGGCATGTGTCGAATGTCGTCAACAAAAGTCCAAATGCGATGCTCAAGAAAACTATCCAAATCCATGTTCAAGATGTGCAAAGAAGAAAATCATTTGTTCTATACAATCAGATTATAAGAGAACGTATAAAAGACAGAAATTCCAAGAAATCGAAGAGGAGCTTCAAGAACTAAAGAAAAACTTGACTGAAGTGGGTGCTGATCGATTATTACAGTTGAAGGATAAAACTACAAGCTTACCTCCATTGAGATCGGCATTGTTTGATTCAACAAATACCTCAAGAGTAAGCACACCTGTTCCATCGTCTGCAACAGCAGCAATAGGAATAGTGCAAAATGACCATCAACAACAAACAGGATCGTCATCAGTACATCCATTAGTTACACCGGTTCCACTTTCAAGATCAGCAACAACCATTCCAAAATTAGAGGATCAAGAACAAGGTCCTTCCATTATAAGAGATGCTAAACCACAAACAACCCCACCAGTTTTGGAATACAAATTTACAGAAGAAGAATTATTTTGTACACCAAAACAATTTGGGGAAGTTGAATTATCTTCTCAAGAAATTAAAGAGTTATATTTGGAATTTGTGAACAACTATCACAGATTTTTACCAGTTGTTGATATCACAAGAGGTCCAGAACGTATACATAGACTATGTCCTCTGTTATTTTGGACAATAATGTCTGTTTCATTGCGTCACTTCTCAACAGATGTGTTGATGAAATTATCCCCATTATTAAAGACCGCGTTGGCTGAAATTACAATTACACCAATCACAAGATATTTACCAAATGAAAGTGATGAACCAATATTAAACGTTTGTTCTGTTTACTCAGTTCAAGCATTTTTGATATACACGGTATGGCCTCCAATCACTTCATCTTTAAGTGCTGATTCTTCATGGAATACTATTGGTATTGCAATTTTCCAAGCCATAAGAATTGGGTTGAATGGTCCTGGTGTTCATAATTATACAGTTCAGCAACAACAGCAGCCGCAAGAAGTCAGTTCCATTTTGAAAGAACATGTTAGAACGTGGATATCATGTAATATTGTTTCTCAATCCGTCGCAACATCATTTGGATTCCCAGCATTTGTATCTTTTGATAGTTCCATTGTCCAAGCTTCAAAACCTGGTTATTCAGATCCTTCATTGCCAACCCAATTGAAACAAATGGTTGAAATTTCTCAATTTGAGGATTCAGTGGCTAAAATTTTGAATTCAAATACTTTGGATAAAATGGGTTTAGTTGAAGCAGCGGAAAGATTGCCATTACTAAAAGTGTTGACACAGCAACTTGATGAACTAGAAATGAGATTGAGTTTTGAAGGGCTTGATGATGTTAGAAAATTTCAAATATTGGCAACTAGAGTTCATCTATTGACTTATTACTTTTTGGATAATAGTCGTGTTGCAAATTTTGAATTACGTCGTGGATTGGTTTTAGTTTATAACGCTGCATTAAATTTTTTGAATCATGTCAATACTATTGCAACTAATGATGTGAATTTTATCAAATATTTACCTGGTGTTTTTGTTTTACAAATTTGGCAAGCTTCTTGTATTGTGGCTAAACTTGTCCATTCTTCGTTAAGTGATGTTATTGACGTTGGGGCTGGTAAACAATTATATACATTAGCCATCCAAATCACCATGAAGGCTTCCATTTTGAAACATGATATGGCTTATAGAGCTAGTGGGATTATGAGAAATATGTGGCAATTATTTAAAGCTTTAAGAGAAAAAAGCAATATAACAAATACAGATGTTACCATTAGAACAAGAATGTCTGCAAGTGTTTTCTTTGATTGTTTATGGATTTTAAGAGAACAAGTGGGTATGATTACACTTGCACCAAATAAGAGTACACCAGGGCAAGAACCAACTCAACAGAATTCTGGTAGTGCCGGAGAGGATGACGACGAGGAAGAGAGTTATGATTCCGAATCTTTGGATGAAGCTGTTGATGATGGTAACACATCATTAGAAGGTACAGAAAACAAGTCTAATGCATCATCAGATAACAGAAGAAGACCAAGAACATTATCGAATAACTTTAATGCTGAATCTTCAGCTAGAAAGATTATCAGAACCATTCCATTGGATCCAACCCCAATTTCATTGAATAGTCAAAGAGAGAATAGTCCTGGGACTGCCATAACGTTGAAGGATATATTACACTCAACTACTACACCATCACCTTCTGCAACTACACAAGTTAGTTCTATTGGCAAAAATAAATCCAAGGCCAATAGCCCAAGGAAAGTACAGAGTCAAAAGCTAACTAAACAGAAAGCTCAGAAATTAAAATCTCAACCACAACCACAACAGCCACATCAGCAATTACAACAGAACTCACTTAACAATAATAATTATCAACATGAACAGAATCAACGTCTCCAACAACAGCAGTATGATCAACAAGGACAACACCAACAAAAAACATATCTCTCGCCATCTCAGCAGCAACAGTTGTTAACAGAAGCACATTTCCCGGTTGAATCTCCAACTAATATGCAGTTGGACTTTAGTGATGGCTGGACTACTGGTATGATTTGGAAAGATGTTGATTCCGTGATGAACGACTTTGGTTTCAACATTGACGATTTGAACAAGATTCCAGTTGCAACACCAGTTCAACATACTCAGTCCTTGTTTCCATATAATCAACAGCAGCAGCAGAAGGATCATAATTAGGAAACCATTGTTTAATATATAATACCAATGAACCATATCAACCTTTTATAAGTCTACCAGTAATAGTATTAAAATTGATATGCGCCACATATGAATTCTGCCCCTAACATAATTACCGCTTTGGGACTTCTTCGACCGGGTGACGTTTTCCCAATTTTTTTTTTTCAGAGCGCATTTTATTGACGATGACAAAAGTGAAGAGTTGAAGAAGTTGAAGTTGAAGAACAGAAAGAACGAGATAAACACTATTTCATAGTCATCATGTCAGACTTGCAAGACCAAGAACCAACCATCATCATCAACGGTAATTTGAACGACGCCGAGGTGCCACCTTCCGCTGTCGACCTTGAGGAATCAGACAATGAGGAAGTGACCCAACAAGCTGAAGAAACAGCCGCTGCCACTGAAAAGAAGACTGTTTCCTTTGCCGTTATGGATGAAGTGGATGAAGAAGCTGAAAGAAAGCGTGAATTTGAAGAAGGTGGTGGTTTGCCAGAACAACCAGAGAACCCAGATTTCAGCAAATTGACACCACTATCACCAGAAATTATAAACAGACAAGCTACAATTAACATTGGTACCATTGGTCACGTCGCCCACGGTAAATCCACAGTTGTTAAGGCCATCTCTGGTGTCCAAACTGTTCGTTTCAAGGATGAATTGGAACGTAACATTACCATTAAGTTGGGTTATGCAAACGCTAAAATTTACAAATTGGATGATCCAAACGTTGATGAAACAACATCTTACAAATCATTTAGTTCTGATAAGGAAATTCATCCAAAGTCTGAAGTCCCAGGCTCTGATGCTCGTTACAACTTGGTTAGACACGTTTCATTTGTTGATTGTCCAGGTCACGATATCTTGATGAGTACTATGTTGTCTGGTGCTGCTGTTATGGATGCTGCCTTATTATTGATTGCTGGTAACGAATCTTGTCCACAACCACAAACTTCTGAACATTTGGCTGCTATCGAAATCATGAAGTTGAAGCATGTCATCATTTTGCAAAACAAGGTTGATTTGATGCGTCCAGAAAGTGCATTGGAACATCAAAAATCCATTTTGAAATTTATTCGTGGTACTATTGCTGATGGTTCTCCAATCGTCCCAATTTCTGCTCAATTGAAATACAACATTGATGCTGTTAACGAGTTTATTGTTAAGACTATTCCAATTCCTCCAAGAGACTTTTCTGCTTCTCCAAGATTAATCGTCATTCGTTCTTTTGATGTTAACAGACCAGGTGCTGAAATTGATGACTTGAAGGGTGGTGTTGCTGGTGGTTCCATCTTGACTGGTGTCTTTAAATTGGGTGATGAAATTGAAATCCGTCCAGGTATTGTCACTAAGGATGACAATGGTAAGATCCAATGTAAGCCAATCTTTTCCAAGATTGTTTCCTTGTTTGCTGAACACAATGACTTGAAATTTGCCGTTCCAGGTGGGTTGATTGGTGTTGGTACTAAGGTTGACCCAACTCTATGTAGAGCTGATCGTTTGGTTGGGCAAGTTGTTGGTGCAAAGGGTCATCTGCCAAACATTTACACTGATATTGAAATTAACTACTTTTTGTTGCGTCGTTTATTGGGTGTTAAGACTGAAGGTCAAAAACAAGCAAAGGTTAGAAAGTTGGAAACTAACGAAGTTTTAATGGTTAACATTGGTTCCACTGCTACTGGTGCTAGAGTTGTTGCCGTCAAGGCTGATATGGCTAGATTGCAATTGACTGCTCCAGCTTGTACCGAAGTTAACGAAAAGATTGCATTGTCTAGACGTATTGAAAAGCATTGGCGTTTGATTGGTTGGGCTACCATTAAGAAGGGTACAACCTTGGAACCAATCGTCAACTAAGCGAAAGAATAACAAGCAAACTGAATATTATTTAAACGAAGATAATTCCTTGTACATTAATATACCACAAACTACAAACCATCATCAATTTTTTCAATCATCATCATCATATTTGGGGAGAAGGGCCGAATGAAGACTTATACAACAGTTTTATATTTCTAATAAAACAATCCATTATAAAATAGTTTTGTAGAGACGTCATTGGTTTTTATATTGATTATATTAATTATACATTTGTTCTTGGTGGATAGTTGCTTGACAACATTAATAATTCAGAAAATGTTTCTGATTGTAAGAACTTTGGCAATGAATCAGTTTCCATCAACTTGTAAATATTTCTAGCAACTTGATCAAACAATGGTGTCAATTGGTGAAGTATAAATAATGATTTAGCAAGTTCATCCGCAGTTGGAGTAGTTGGTGTCTTAACTTGATTATTTTCACTAATAGCAACATCAACATCATCATAAATGTTTGAAGTATCAATTAACAGGTTCTTATTATTTCTTCTTGATAGTAATACATTCTTTTTCTTTAGAATGGAAGGTTCAACATTCAACACATTGTTTGAAGATTGCAAAACAACTTTAATTGCCTTTGTATGTGCTTTACTTGGTGCTGGTATCACTTCTGGTATAGATGTTTCTATGAAGTTTGGTGCAATTGGAGATTTTGGATGTGTCATAACACTACTAATATCTTCTCTTAATGAATGATCAATGTTTAATTGATATGGTGCACCAATGGTGATGTACGAGGAATAAATGTTATATGCAGAGGATAAGCACTCATTAATATGTTTCACAACTGTGTGTTTCTTAACCACTCTATGTTGCTCATTTGTAATATCTTCTTGTTTTTGAGTCTCCATAAATGTCTTGAGCAATGCCATTTTCTTTCTGAAATGCCTAATACTTAAATAAACATCCAAATTTTCAGCACAAAACTCCTTCTCCAAATGAATTCTAAACAAATGTCTCATACCAGGATCGCTCAATGTTTTTTGTAATGACATATCTCTATTTGGTTGTTTAATTTCTTCATCAGAAGAGATACCACCCTCAGCATTTAAGGCCAACCCCCCACAGCCTGGTAACGTAGTGACAACCTGATTACTCAATATTAAACTTGAAACGTCCGCGATAATCTCAGAGTCATGCGCAACAGTAATATCTTTAACGACTTTATTCCAATGTGAAATTTCAAATCCATATTTTGTTAAAGTATAAAAGGATGTCTTTGATGGAACAACCTTGGCCCCAGATTTGGCTGTAGATGGAGGTAAAATGATTGGTGCAATTAGTCCATATTTATAAAACATTTCCAAGATTTTCGTCGCTTCTCTAGGGTAACTAATATCAGTACAATCCATTAACCATTGTAAAGCAGCCTTTGCATTAAAACAATAGTCAATGATAAGTTTACCACCAAACTTGTGGTCTTTGTATAATCTCACACCTTTATCAGATACATAATATTGAATATGAGAATCAGATTCTGGATTTGTAAAGAAATGATGAGCAAATGGTGATTCCCTTGGTTTGTTATTTCTTTTGGTGGTCAGTTTTAGAATATTAGAAGTTGATGTTGATGTTGTTGTTGTTGTTGTTGAAGAAGAAAAGAAAGACTGTGAAACATTAGCTTGTGGTGGATATGTCATTGATGGAACAGAGAAATCATTTTGTAAAGAAAAATCAAACTCATCGATTTCAAATCTATCAGCTAATGGAGGGAGTGGATCTGGTGGATTCTTTGGACCCCAAACGTTTGGATAAGGACCCAAAAATTGAATAAACAAAAGATGGATGAAATATTCAGAAAATAAAATGTTATCAGAAAGTGTACTTCTTTCAAATTGAAATAAATCCATTGAATTGAAATCAGATTTTAAAATTGGTGGTAATTCATGTGCTTTGAAGCCAAAAGACTTGCAAAAAGATTGAAGAACAGAAACACCCTTTGGAGTTGGTTGTAATAACACATCAAATTTTGGTTCAGTTCTTGTTCTATCAGCTGGTGTATGTAATAACTTTGCAGTCATGAACTTACTCAGCAACATTTGACCTAAATCTGGTTTGATGGAGTATGATAACGTTGTACTTGTAGCAACACTTTCAACACTTAGAAATAAATTAGACATTTTGTCCAAAGCTTCTGCAACACTAAAAGAATATGGGAAATGTCTGCTCAGTAGAGCTTTAGAAATTGTCTTCGGCTTCCCTTCTGTTAAATTTAGACAAACTATCAGTGTACCATATATAGTTTTCAAATCCTTTGTGAATAAATCACCAGAAGGTGTTTTGTTAAATTTTTTGGTAACAGCCTCATGTAGTGTGAGCTTCCTTGTAGTGGTGGCATTCATCTTTCGATTTATTTTATGATGGAGCTAGTATTAATCTTGCTGCTTGCTGTAACCTATAAATAATAAAACCCAGCTCTATCAACACTCTCTTTCTTTTTCTCAACACAAACGATACTTTGTAATTCTAATTCAAGTTGAAACTTTAGTGTTGTTTATATAAAATGAAAAGGGTGTTGTATTATGCACTGGAAACAAATGAACCCCAAAAACACAACTAAAACGTCTCTCAAACGCATGCAGAAATGTTAAAACACCAAAACAACACCAAGCATTCAGCTATTATGCAGAAATCACAGGACTCCCTGTTTAAGTTTCATTTTTTTGATGCTTCTGATTTTGTTGAAACAGCTCTATTGTTTTATCCCAAAACAGGCATCAATCAGCAACTTTCCAAACGTGCAGGAAGCCCAACAATATTTAGGACCCTGAGCGTCAGCAGAATACATGTGGAATGACAGAGCGAAAAGCAAATGTTCTCTCATGTAATCATATTAATCATATGTGAATAATGAATGGCTTCTGTTGGGATTAATCTTTTGTGATAATGGTAGAACCAAGCTTTGTCAAGCAAACTATAACTAGTCATTATAATACGACAATGGTTTGCAACAGTTGAGGCTTAGTTATCTGATGTATAGATATATAGCCTATAGTAAACTTTGAAGAATCTTGACCATCATTGGATCACAACTTGTATAAGAAATTGTATTAATTGTATGTTCATTTGTTTACCAAGTTAAAAAGTTTGATAGTCTTCAAAATATATATCCAGACCGTTTAGTCTTCATCAAAGACTCAAAATAGTCTACCAGACCAGAATATAGAAGACTAGTCTTGCTTTGTAAACACCCAGACACCACATATAGAGGATCAAAAAACTAGGGCTCTCTAAAGCTCAAAGAGACAGGATCAAGATGAAGAATTGAACAAGGACAGCATGAAGTTCTACAAAGAAAAGCACATTGAGTATGTCAAGACACTAGATAACCATAAACAGGATTACGCATACTGGCTTACAGAACATCTACGTCTTAATGGAACATATTGGGGTGCAATGGCGTTATGTCTAATGAACTCAAAAGATACATTCATCAAAAGTGATGTTGTTGAATTTGTGATGAGTTGTTATAATGATGATGGTGGGTTTGGTGCTTTCCCAGGACATGATAGTTATTTGCATTGTACACTTTCCGCATTACAGATCCTTATTATTTATGATTCCTTGGATGTTATTAATGATAAGAAGGCCAACATTGTTAAATTCATCAGAGATTTACAATTAGAAGATGGTTCATTCATGGGTGACAAGTTTGGCGAGGTGGATACAAGATTTGTTTATACTGCCATTCAAGCACTGGCTATATTAGAAGAATTGACTACTGATGTTGTCAATAAGAGCGTTGATTTCATCAACAAATGCAAGAATTTTGATGGTGGGTTTGGATTAGTTCCAGGTGCTGAAAGTCATGCTGCCCAAGTGTTTACATGCCTTGGTACTTTGGCCATCTGTGATCGATTAGATTTAGTTGATGAGGAGCTGACAGGCTGGTGGTTATGTGAAAGACAAGTTGAAAATGGTGGATTGAATGGTCGTCCAAGTAAATTACCAGATGTTTGTTATAGTTGGTGGGTATTGTCATCTTTAGCCATCATTGGCAAACTGGAATGGATAGATTTCAACAAACTTCGTGAATTTATTTTGAATTCACAAGATGAAGTTACTGGTGGTATTAGTGATCGTCCAGATAATCAAGTTGATGTTTTCCATACAATCTTTGGTATTGCTGGGTTAAGTTTAATGGGATTTGAAGATTTGGAACCGGTTGACCCAATCTATTGCTTACCAGTAGAGATTACAAATAAGATAAAGAAATGGCCATACAGTTAGACGTCATAAAAATCACATTAATAATAGCTGCATTGTAATATAATTTAAATTTTTAAAATCTCAATTCCCTCATGGTAGCCTTTTTTGTTGAAAATTCATACTCTATAAAGTTTAGAATTCTCTTTTTAATTAGTCTTCCAGGATTTAAACATCTGCATCCATTATATGTAACATCAAAACTTGGACATGTTGGGTCCACCAGGATCATTGCTGTTGGAACGGGATGCAAATATAATGTATGATCCAATTCCCAATTTATTGGTTTTAATGATTTGGTAAATGGTGATAGATGACCTTGATCTAATACAGTCTTCACCAATTTTCTAGCTTCTGAAATAGTTGGTGGTAATGATTCCAATTTGGCAATTTCAGTTTGGAATTCAGCAGATGTTGCTTCTTCATCTTTTTTTTCAACAAGTGGGAATATTGCAGTATTTCTTCTGAATCTTGCACTTAAATCATCTCTCATTAAAACTATTTCTTGTGTTAAGTAATGTATTCTTAATGGATTTGTACCCCAATGTATGTTTTTCACGATTCTATTTAATCTATTACCAAATATTTTCGATATTGGTTGTTTTGGCCAAATTGATGATTGCCAATGATCATTATCACCTGGAACAAATATTAATGTTAAATTTGCTGCAATGACGGGATGCTTTTCAATGATAGATGCTAATGAATCAAAACAATTCTTATAATCAGCGAAATGCAATGGAGTGGAACTGAAAGAACCATTAAAGACAATTGAAATGGCTTTTGTTGAATAATCATCTTGTTCATATTCTTCAGATAGTCTCAGTAATAATTTTGAAATTGCATCCAAAGTCTTCAAATCATTCAAATAACAATCAGCACCAAGAATAATTAATTTATGAGAAAGATTTTTTTCAATAACTTTCAATCTATTATTTAATTCCTTATCAATTCTCAAGTTTTGGTGAACACCCAAGAAATCAATATTTCCAATGGCCTCAAAAGTTTGTGGTCTTCTTTCACTTGGAGGATGACCTAAGGATGAACAATAAAACTTCCCATTGGAATAAATACCATCACATAATAGAATATTACCAGGGACGTAATAAGACCCCAAATTTGGCTCAGCTTGGTCAATATCCAAAATAATTTTATCTGAAGTATCTTGTAGATACCATTCACCATTAAAGATTGATAACATTCCTAATAATAAGAATCTTTTGTTATTTCTTCCCAATAGGTTTTTGATCTGTGTGATTGAATTTGATGAGGTTGCTGAAGAAGAAGATTCCATTTTCATGGAAGACATTGCATTAAACTCGTTATTCTGAAAGTTTTCATTTCTCAATAAACGGTCTTTGATAATATGATAACGTTGTTGAAATAATGAAACGTTTGAAGAAACAGAAACAGAATCAAATTTCTGAGCTTCAGATTTGGAAAACTCAAATTGTTTTCTATGTTGGTTATAGTGGAAAGTTGGTTGCTCTATTGTATTGATGATTTTAAAATGATCTTTCCAGTTCACAGAATCTGCGATTGGAGGAGGTGAAACGCTTGTTGCTGGAGAAGTTCTTCCTGGAGCATCAGTCATTTCGTCATCATTATCAACAACTTCAGTATTCTCAGGGTGAACAGTATTATTATCACCACCATTATCACCATCATTAACAATTTCTTTAGGCTTCAACATTGAATCAACCAAACTTTGAAGTTTCTGTTGCTTAACATTTTTGGTATTCACGGTTTCAATCTCTTTGATCACTTCTGATAAAGCGTCACCATCAATGAATAATCCACGATCTTGCTCCTTCCATAACTTTGCAACTTCTTCTAGAAACGCCTGGGCCTTTATACTTTTCCATTCAGCACCAAACGTAGGGCCAATGTAGTCAGCTAGGATCTTTAACGCATCAGATTTGATGTTTAGACCATGCTTCTTTGATAGGATTCTGTACGCTATCGGTCTCAGATTAGATGGCTGTAGTCTGATGGGTAGCACAACTGGGTCCATGATGCTGTTCACTGCTTATAACACTTTCTCTGGCCAACTGTGAAGTTCTGTTGTTTGTTGATGTGTTACGCGTCTCAACGCGGTTTTAATTTTTTTGATTTTGAAGTTTTGAAAGTTTTACAAAACAAAACAAAACAACAGGAAACACGGTGGAAAGTGCTGGTTTAGATAGTTGGCTGTTATTACGAAGGTTGGAGTGATGTTCTCTGCTATTTCAAAGGCATGGCGCCAAGTTGCTGCTGAAAACTCTGGTGATTTTAGCCCAACAGACGGTGAATCTACAACGAGAGCAAGAAGAAGAACAACCATCACAACAACAAACAGAAGAACTACGAGTGATCAGAAGATTCCAGTGGATAATAGATACAAAGTCCACAAAGAACGCGTGATGAGGAGACAGGCTCTGAGAGAAGTTGGAGATGCTGAAAAGAATAAACAATCTGGGAAAAGAAATGCTGGTATGTTGGGGACATTGGGTAAGCTTGGGAAGGCAATAATGAGAGATGACGTTGAGTTGGAAAGTATGAAAGATTATATGAATGGTATGATACAAAAGAGACCTGTGGTTGCTAGAAGGGTGCAGAGACAAGAACAACAAATCCAACGTCATAATATACAACAACAACGAAGAGGAGACGAAAAGGATGAAGATGACGATCACATTGCAACAGAAAGAGATGTTTTATTGAACAAAAGAAGAGAACGAGACGCTAGAATTGGCAAACTAATAGGGAGAGCCAAGCAAGAAGAAGATCTGAAGTTCAAATCCAAATTCAAACAACATGATATAATACCAAAGAAAGAGATGACGAGAGGTGTATCGTCTAAACAATTACACCTCAAGAATGATGATACTATTTTCATTAAACCACATATAGATATCCCGTCTTCTCCAGATAGACCCATGCCACCAGCTGAACAACAGAAGCAGCAGGAACAACCCAATGTAAGTGATTTGAAAATACAACAACTTTCCAATAAACTGCTGGAACTAGAGGCCACAATAGAATCCTTAAAGGAACAATTGAAAGAGTCCAATGACCGTTCATTACGTCTAGAACAAACAATAAAGTCATCGTCACACACTTCTAATAACATTAACAAGAAGAAGAACAATAGTGCCTCCTCGCCTTTCTTAAAGAGTGAGAATTTCGCTCAACTTGATGTTCCAACTCCATATCAGAGAACAGAACACCCTTCAGATATTGACACCACACTCTCCCCTGTCAAGATCAATTTGAAAAAGTTTAAAATCATTAAATGAACTTGTTGGAGTTAAATATAAAGACATTGTTAAATATAAATATGAAATAGTAGTAGTATCACGAACCGGCTAAATAAACCGGTCAAATAAAATATTCTAGAATTTCCCAAATCAGTAAATTTCCTAATTCAGATATTTTTGCTTTTTTTTTTGGAATTTTAAAAATTTGGATAAACAACAACTCCTTGAAAAGATGAAGAGAAGTGAAGAGACTGATTCGAAGGTTTAGATCCAAGTTTGAAAAGAAAGAGTGTTTTAATTGTGAAAGGTAAGACAATATACAAATGTAATAATGATGTTGAGAACTAACAAGTCGATTTTTCATAGTCGCAGCAGCATGTCTAATGTCGACTTCCTTACAAAAGGTATAGAGCTTATCCAAAAAGCAGTGGAGGCTGATAATGCAACAAGATATGAAGATGCTTATGGATTGTATTACAATGGTCTCGACTATCTTATGCTTGCAATCAAATACGAAAAGAACCCAAAATCAAAAGAATTGCTACGAGCCAAATTTACAGAATACTTATCAAGAGCTGAAAGTTTAAAAGAACATTTGAATAAGAAACAAAAGCAAGCTGAGGTTTCAGGTGGTGGTTCTAATGGTGCTACCAAAAAGAAAGATGATAATGGTGATTCCAATGGCGATGGTGATGATGGTGAATCAAAGAAATTAAGAGGTGCTTTGGCCAGTGCAATTCTATCTGAAAACCCAAATGTTAAATGGGAAGATATTGCTGGTTTGGAAAGTGCTAAAGATGCATTGAAAGAAGCTGTGATATTACCAGTCAGATTTCCACATTTATTCACAGGGAAGCGTAAACCTATAAGTGGTATTTTATTGTATGGTCCTCCAGGTACAGGTAAATCTTATCTTGCAAAAGCTGTTGCCACAGAATCAAATTCTACATTTTTTTCTGTTAGTTCATCAGATTTAGTTAGTAAATGGATGGGTGAATCAGAAAGATTAGTGAAACAATTGTTCAAGATGGCTAGAGAAAACAAACCATCAATTATCTTTATCGATGAAGTTGATGCATTATGTGGACCAAGAGGTGAAGGTGAAAGTGAGGCTTCAAGACGTATCAAAACTGAATTGTTAGTTCAAATGAACGGTGTTGGTAATGATGCTAGTGGTGTCTTGGTTCTTGGTGCTACTAACATTCCATGGCAATTAGATGCAGCTATTAGACGTCGTTTTGAAAAGAGAATTTATATCCCATTACCTGACGCCGAAGCAAGAACAAAAATGTTTGAATTGAACGTTGGTAATACCCCATGTGAATTATCCACGAAGGATTACAAAGTTTTAGCGGAAATGACAAATGGCTATTCTGGTGCTGATATTGCAGTTGTTGTTAAAGATGCATTGATGCAACCAATTAGAAAGATACAGAGTGCAACACATTTCAAAAGAGTTGATGGTGATAAATTAACACCATGCTCTCCCGGTGATGAAGATGCTATAGAGATGAATTGGTTACAAATCGAAGGTGATGAATTGCAAGAACCTCCATTAACTATTAAAGATTTCATCAAGGCAATCAAAACCACAAGACCAACAGTTAATGAAGCTGACTTAAAGAAACAAGAAGAATTCACTCATGATTTTGGTCAAGAAGGTAACTGAATATCATTCTTTCGTTCTTCATTTAATATTTCGTTGAATTTTCCTTTTATTGTTTGTACAAATGTTTTGTTTTTGGACATGCTCTACTCTTTTACAGTTAATTTTGTACAATTGTATTTTTAATTCATGCATAAGAGTTGTCATATAAAGCCTGAGGTTGTAGTTATACAAAAGTTATGTATATAAATCAAATAACATATGATCATACTAATTAATTATTTGTATGAAACGTGTTTCTCTTTGACGATTCGAACTGGCGACTTTAAAACATTAATTTCAAAAATTGATGCGAAATTTTGAAAACAACAACAACAATCAATCAACATTGAAACAGAATAACAGCAGTTGTTTGATTCAATTAGCCAATTATAATTCATTGACATTAATATCATAATTAGAATAATAATGACTGACACACAAGAAGAATCAAGAAAGAAAGAGATGGATCTTTTAGGTGATTTTGGTAAAGTTCGAAAGGCAACCTTTTCAGTCAATGCAAACAAAATTGTTACTGATTCACATCCAGTAAAGCGTATAAAATTGATCAATAATTTCACTGATGATGATGGTGCTGGTACTAAAGACCAAACAGAAGAAGAGAATAATCAAAATAGTGAAAATACTAGAAAGCATACATCAGAATCTAGTCAAGTTGAACAAAGTGGTGATAGCCCATTGAAAAAAATTAAATTGATGAAGATTGATTCAGAAAAAGTTCTAGATGATACTACAGATGATGAATTTGTTGATGCGGTAGAAGAGGTTACTGTATCTGGTAATGTTGTTGAAAATACAGTTGAAAAGAATGGTACAAATAACGATAGAGAAACAAGTTCAGGATCAGCATCCACAACAACCACATCTTCTTCAGAGTCAATTACAGTTCTTGATTCAACTGAATATAGCAAAATAACTTCCACCAAAAATGCTCCTCATCCACCACCGACAATGGATCCAACTCCAATTGATTTTAATCAAGATGATATATTGACATCCAAATCCAAACTATACAAGAAATTCTTTGGTAAATCCATTTTTGTTCCATATGGATTAGAAAACAAATATAATGAACTATACTCTTTATTGCAATCCACAGTTAAGCAGGGTGAAAAACATTCAGCACTAATCATAGGCCCAAGAAGTACAGGTAAAACAAGTTGTTTAAATGCTGTATTATCAAAATTAAAATCACAAGTTAAAAATCCAAAAAAGGATTTCATTGTGATTAAAATGTCAGGGTTAACACAAGAGAATGAAAGGGTTGCAGTCAGATCCATTGCCAAACAATTGGATTCTGAAGTGTCGAGAATTTACAATGTTAACTTGAAAGAATTGGATCAAAGTGAATTGATTACAAAAAAGGCCATTTCAGAAACATTTGCCAATTTATTAAAAATTTTGGATAAGAAATTATTAATTCAAGATGGTGATCATAAACATCAGTTTGGATTTGAAACTCCAATCATATTTGTTGTTGAAGAAGTTGAGAATTTTGCCAATTTCAACAAACAAACGTTGCTATATAACTTGTTTGATTTAGTGGAAACAAGTATGACCCCAATTTCTATTGTTTGTTTATCGACCAAAATCACAGTCAAAGATATGCTTGAAAAAAGAGTTAGAAGTCGTTTTTCTCAACGTGTGATACAATTTCAAAAGTTTGATAGGGAAAAGTTTATGACGGTGTCGCAAAAAATATTATCATTTGATACACCAGAGAATGATTATGAAGTTGCATGGAATTCTAATATCAACTCTCTATTAGAGAAAAGCTCCAATCTGAGAAGGCTCATTGTTTTCAATCATTTGACGGTGAGTAATTTACGTGAATTGATGAATAATTTCATATATCCATTATCAAAGATTTCCAAATCGCAACCATTTTTCAACGATAATGATTTCCAAAAGTACCAAGATAATATCAAACAAACTTCAATGAGATGTATTGTGAATTCTTTATCAGAATTGGAATTATCACTGTTAATTTGTGCTGCAAGAGTCAATATTAAGAATTATATCAACCTGGTGAATTTGAACATCACATATGAAGAATATAGATCACAAGTGAAAGAGACTAACAAAGAACGAACCACAAATGTTTTCAATAGAAACATGGCCAATACCAAATTCAAGATTTGGTCTAAGGAAGTTTGTAAAAACCCATGGCAAGTATTACAACACTATGGATTCTTAACACTTCCTGCTGGACATGTTAAAGGTGGTAAGTTGTTTGACTTTACTAATGGTACTTTTGAGACCAAGATGTGGCAGCTGGAGGTGACTCTTGATGAACTGAAGTCCATTGTTGATACGGATAAGCCAATCAAATCATGGACGAGATTGTAAGTGTTATTTTCTATACTATTCTAATGAATTGAAGTTTCAAGCACGCCGTAGAGTCGAAATTCATCATTTATAGATAATAGAACAAGTTGCCATTCCCCAAAATACCCCAAACCACGCAGTTTTGTTGTCGTTTACTCTTTCCGTAACTTCACCAGTTTTCCAAGTTGAAGTTGAAGTGCATTTTTCAAAATTTTAACTGTGAAAAACAAAACAGAACAAAAGCCAGTTATAAATAAACAGAGAAACGAAGAGAAAGACACGCATCAAATGAGTGAAGAAACGGTGAGCCTTGATAATATCAGGCAGGACTACAACTACAACACACAAGGAGTGGAGGTGTCGCAGTACTTGTCCTCGTTGGAGGCGTCCAGAAAGGCTAAATTGTCAGCTATACCGACAGACGATGATTTGGTTCGCCAAAAGTTGAGGTCATTAAACCAACCTATAACGCTGTTTGGGGAGGACAAGGCTGATAGAAGAGAGAGATTGATCAAACTTGTCATGGAGGATGGTGCAGGTGATGATCTTGATAATGATGTTGACATGAACGAGGGTGACGAAGAAGAACTTGCAGAAGATGAAGAGTTTTACACCCCAGGTGTCCCACAATTGATGGATGCTAGAACAAACATTGCACATTATTCATTAGCCAAGGCTAAAGAGAGGTTACAAGAACAACAAGTTTATTTTGAACAAACATCAATGGCTAAGCAGTTAACAATAAGGAGACAATTTAATAAGAAATACTCAAGTTATGAATTGACTGGGTCAAACGTTGCTTCTTCAACTCGTCCTGTGGGGTGTGTTGCTATATACAAACTGGATCCTTCCAAAATTCTCACAGGCTCTTGGTCTGGTGGAGTTAGAATATTTGATGATAAATTGCAAGAAATTAAAGAGTATAAACAAGCACATTCTGATAAAATTGGTGGATTGGATTGGAGTCCAATAGATCCAACCAAATTTATTACCTCTGGTGATAATACAATCAAGTTATGGTCCACTGAACAACAGCAACAGCAGGAACATGAACATGAGCATGAATCCCCATTGATTGAGTTCAATGGACATGTGAATAGAGTTGTTCGTTCAAAATTCCATCCATCTGGTTTATACATTGCGAGTGCTTCTTTTGATCAAACATGGAGATTATGGGATGTGAAAACAGGCCAACAGTTATTATTACAAGAAGGTCACTCAAAGGAGGTTTATACTTTGGGATTCCAACGTGATGGGTCATTATTAGCAAGTGCAGGGCTTGATGCTCTAGGGCACATTTGGGATTTAAGAATAGGTAAGAATATCATGGTTCTTAATGGTCATATCAAGCCGATTTATGGATTGGATTGGAGAGATAATGGTTATCAATTAGCCACTGGTAGTGCTGATGGATCCATTAAGATATGGGATTTAAGAATGACCAAAGATATTGCTACAATCCCAGCACATACTAAGATTGTTTCTGAAGTGAAATTTTATAAAGATGCCTTGGTATCAAGTTCATATGATGGTACTGTGAAGATTTATAGTGGTGATAATTGGGTCTCATTAAATGCTTTACAAGGTCATTTAGATAAAGTTATGAGTGTTGACGTTGCTGAAAATTTTATAGTTAGTACAGGTTGGGATAGATCAATCAAATTATGGAGCATAGATAATTAATAAAGCATTGTCATAATTATTATTTAATGGTATATGTAGTTATTTTTTTTATTTAACACTTGGACTATTTCTTCTACCTTCATTCCGTACTCTGTTGTTGTGTAATTTCTTTAAAGAATCATCAATCAACAATTTAATGTTAAAAATCTTGCGGTTCAAATCATCAATTTTCTCACTTTCTAAAGGTTCAGAAACAATGTTATCAAAATGATGTTCCAAACTAGTTTCATTGGTGACAATCTCTTGTTTTAGTTTCTCGATAGTTGTTATTGATTCTTTAATCGAGTTTGAAGCAGTGGCAATTTCCTTGGACATGTACTCAATTTCAGTGTTTAGGCTTTGTTTATGATGCTCAGCCTTCAATATTTTCTCCTTCAACTCTTCAATCTTCAATAGTTTAGGATTTGTATTGATTTTGGAAATGTCAGTTTCGAGTTGTTTGTTGTATTGTCTAATTTCATCCAAATCAACTGATAGTTTATCAGATTTAATATTTGCCACCTTGATACGTTCTTTCAACTGGTCAACTTCTTGAATCAAGCCAACCTCATCTTTCATTAAATACTCCTTTGTTGTTGTATTTTCATTAAATGTTTTAAAATGATCAAATTCTTTCAATTGTATTTGCAAATCATAACGCAATACGTTAAACTCTTGGATCAATTTATGTGTCAATGTATCATGGTAGTTTGAATTGACACTCAAGATCCCAAAATTCACATCATTCAATGGGTTTGAAGTATAATCATTTTGTAATCTTTTTGTTTGATAATAACTTTTGGGGGTTTTAACTTCTGTTGGTTTCTCATAAACAACCTCTGTTAATAAAGACTTTTCAACATCACTAGCATCGTATTTCTTGATTGAGGACATATCTGGCAATGGCCATGGTTTCTTCTTGTAGTCTTCAAACCATTCTTTCAAATATGTCAATTTCTTGGAATAAATTGGTCTCAAATCTGGTGGTAAGATACCAACACGATCTCTGAGGACCACAATGGCAGCAGTAACATCCACCAAATACTCTCTGGTTCTGTTCTCTGTGTTGAACACGTTTCTGAAATAGAGAGCAGCATGGTCGATGGAGTTTGTGGAGACGAATCTGATGATTGGAGATTGTCTATTCTTCTTTAAACTTTTTAATAGTTCCAATTTGGGAGTGATATCAAAGGCGAACACCATGTCAAATTTCTCCTTGACGTCCCCAGGCTTGGAATCAGAAGAGATGATGTTCATCACGATGTTGTCTTTGCTGTTTTTGTTCTTAGCTGGATCTTTAATGTGATTGCCCGAGTGTCTTTTGATCCCAGTCTTGCATCCCAACAAGACAGCTTCAACCAAATCCAAGCACTTGCCACTTCTAGCAACGATGGCGATATTGAGCTTGCAGTTCTCGAGCAACGCCATGACATCTCTCAGCACTTGGAACTTGCCACTGGTTTCGCATAGGTTGCCGCAAACGTCCTTAGCAGTCAGGGTCTTTGGCATGTAGTGGGTGATGAGCAGGTACGGGTGGGTAGCCACGAGCTGGGAGTTCAAGTAGAGCACCTCCAAGGAGTCGTACAGCACCTGGTCCTTGTCGTCGGTCTCGAAGTACTTCAAGATGTCTGAGTAGTGCAGCGAGATGACCTGGTCGGTGAGCTCCTTTTGGTACTCTGTCATGGGCACTGGGAGCCAGTAGTCGCCGGAGGTGTTGACTGTGGTGCTCAAGTGCACGATGGGTGGTTCTGGGGTGGTGTCCAAGATCTTGAATAGGTCCATTCTGCTCTGTTGGTGGTGGTGGTGGTGGTGGTTGTTGTTGTTGTTTTCAACTCTTTTTTTTTGCTGAAAAACACCAAAATTGACCAGTATTAAACAACATTGAAAAGCAGTCCAAACGAGAAGGAAGCAGAGAAAGAAGCAGAAACAACATGACCGAGTTGAGTGCTGACGAGTTGGCGTTGTACGACAGACAGCTACGTGTGTGGGGTGCCGAGGGCCAGAACAAGATCAAGAACGCGTCCGTGTTGATGGTCAACTTGAACGGTGTTGGCAACGAAGTCGTAAAGAACCTGGTGCTGTGTGGTGTTGGCTCCTTGGAGATCTGCGACTCTGCCAGAGTGGCTGACGAGGACCTGAGTGCCCAGTTCTTCTTGTGTCAAGGTGATGTGGGCAAGTTCAAGTTGGAGGCTGCTGCTCCAAGAATCAACGACATGAACCCAAGAGTCAAGCTAACTACAAACACCAGCCCATTGGATTTATCCAACACTGAATACTTTAAGAAGTTCAACGTCATCATCACAAACCAGGTTGACGCGAAACAACTGGTTCAGTTCAACAAGATCACCAGAGAGTTGAACATTGCTCTATTTGCTACAACTGCTCATGGGCTATATGGCTCAATATTTTCAGATTTGATCATTGATATTTCAACTTATTCCAAGGAAAAGATGCCAATTGCCAGAAAAATTGGCCCACTGTCTTCAAATAAAGAGATTATCAAAATTACAACTTCACTGAATAAAGAAAACAACAAGGTGTTTGAGAACTACACTGTCAAATCATCCTTCAAACCAATTCAACAAGCAATCCTATCAAACAACTTGGCTTCTCTAAGAAAAAGAGCAAAGAAAATGGTTACCCCATATTTAGCCATCATCATTGCTTTGTTTGAATTGGAATTGGAACAAGATCAAATCACTACACAATCATTGGTTAAGCGTGCAAGTATAGTGAATGACAGACTAGGATTAAACCCAATCTCTAACGATAAACTTGAACCATTTGCACAAAACTTGATTGCACAATTGAATGCTGAAATCTCTCCAGTTGCTGCAATCTTGGGTGGTGCTTTAGCTCAAGACGTTATCAACTTTTTATCTAAAAAGGATGCCCCAATTAACAACTTGTTGATTATGGATGGTGATGCTTGTGCTATGCCTATTTATGAATTATAATGTGATTCATTCAGCTATATTATTTAATGAGATATTATATGAATTTAAAGTTCATTCTTTATATTAATAATTTCTTTTTTTGTTCGTACTATACAATTTAATAAATCTCTCTAATTACCACTAACAGCCAACTTTTGTAAATGCTCCATAAACGTTTGTAAATTCACATCATCTGTTAGCACAACACCACTAGTGGCTCCAACAGCACCATTGTTATTGTATGAAGTGGATGGGTTTAGTCTAGAATACAAGAATCTAGCTTGAGAACCACCTTCTTCGGTATCAATAAATCTTGGTAATGGGAAACGATCAGGTAACAACTCAGAAGCTTCTCTCTTTGGCTCTTCCAAAAACTCTTTAAAGGAAGCATATTCTGGATCATCTTGATAACCTTGAGATCTCCAGCTTGCAATGGTTTCACCGTGGTACAATAAAATATGGAAAAATGTATCTAACAACAAGATACGGTCTGGTTGGATTGAAATGGAATCCAACAAAACTGGTTCTGGCTCGGCATCCATCGAGAAGGAGGTCAAAGTTGGTTGAATCATAATTAAAGAGTTGGTGGTGTCTTCTCTTGTTAAAACATGTCTATAAAATGCAGTCTCATCAGGAGAGTTGTTGAAAACTTGCAAGAATTGGGATCTTCTCAAATAAAACATAAATTGAGGGTAAAGGGAAAAGTTCTGGGCCAATCTAAATGTATTTGGTTGCTCCTTCATGTAATCAGCAAACTTGGCACACAGTTTGATCAACATTCTATCAATCCATCTCAAGACATCTGCACCATCATCTTGTTCAGACTTGAAAACTGCAATTCTAGCCATCAAGACAGCAGCAGCTTCTTGATCAAACCCATTTCTAATACCAACACCTGCACTTAATGAAGTCAATGGATTAACAAGTGTGGTGACTCTTGTTCTATATGTACCTGAAGCATGTTGGTAATTTGTAACAAATTGAATAAAAGTTTGTTGAGAAGTTGTAGCAGCTTGATTGGCAATCTCGAAAAACACAGCATAAGTATGATGTGGATCAATAGAAGACATTTGCCAACTGTTTGTACCACCAATACCTAATTCAGCATCAGCAACGTTGTTACCATTCTTCTTTTGTAAAGAAGTGGCATGGCCAATCAAACCAGAAACCTTTAATTCTTTAGAAGTTTTAACATCAAGAGTACCATTGAACCCCATCAATAAGAACCCATCTTCATCCTTAGAGAACAGTCTTAAGAAAGATTGTTTGAAAATAGCAGTGGTGAAAGAATCTGTTAGCAACAAGACACCACCAGTCTTATTTGATAAGGACTGCATTTCAGAGATACCAATTTGATCATAACAACCAGCAAAGATATCAATGGTGTGTCCATTCTTAGCAGCCTTATCAGCCAAGCCTTCGTAATACTTAATAGCCTTTTTGTAATGTTTAGCACTATCCTTGTCGATATCAGAGTGTGATCTAATTGGTTCCTTCAATTCATTACCAACAATCAAACCTGGTTGTAAAGTACATGGACCGGAACTAAACAATAAGACTCTAGCACCTTGCAATGGGAAAGCACCTTGTAATAAACTGATGGCAACAGATAATGCGGACCCAGTGGATCTTAAAGCTCTGTTACCACTGTTGACTGGCCATGCATCTTTTTTCAAGTTTTCCAGAATGGTTGTCAATTGGAATTCAACAGTTTCTAATGAAGAAAAAAAAGTATGGAATCCCTTGTTGACCAATTCCTTCAATGTTTCGGCAGTATATTCCTTGTTACCTCTAAACACAAAGGCCTTTGGAATAGAACTGTTCAGGTCATGCAACTGGACCAAAGAACCAAAGGTGATTAAACCAACAAGAGCATTTGGTGGTAACAAACTCAAAGAA